>PVLC010006641.1:0-68200 GCA_004027655.1 Graphiurus murinus | reverse complement strand
CAATCATAACAAGGTCACTCACTGAAGTGAACCTTAGGGGGAGGGAGGGGGAGGGAACGGGAAAGGGGAGGGAATCGGGGAAGGGGTCAAATGAGAATTGTGTGCAAATATGTTGTTAACAATTTGTACTTAACAAAGATGTACGCTATATTGCACGAATTACTACAATAAAAATTAAAAAATTAAAAAAAAAAAATTTATACTCCCAAGAGCATCCTTCCCTGTATATCCTTTCTAGTACAGGGCTTACAAAATTCTTTAACTTTTGACAGCTTTAAAGGGAGAAAACTATTCCAATTTGTTTTAGATTTGTTTAATAGCAATTATAATTGAGCACTGTGTGTGTGTGTGTGTGTGTGTGTGTGTGTGTGTGTGTGTGTTTGTTGCTAAGTACTGAACCTAGATGGACTCTGCACTAAACTACACCCCCAGCCCTTTTTAGTTTTTATTTTGAAACAAGATCTTAAGCTGGGTGTAGTGGCACATGCTTGTAATCCCAGTACTAGGGAGACTGAGACAGGAAGATCAGAGGGTTCATGGCCAGCCTCAGCTACTTAGTGAAGTCTTCCACAATTTAGCAAAACCCTGTTTCAAAATAAAGAATAAAAAAATAGGGCTAGCGGTGTAACTCAGAGGTAGAATTCCCCTGGGTTCAATCCCCAGTACTGCAAACAAATAGAAACAAAAACAAGGTTTTTGCTGCGGGTCTTCCTAAGTTGCTGGGGCTGACCTTGAACCTACCATCCCCCTGTCTCAGCTTTTGAAGTAGGGGGATTACAGATGGTCGCCACCATGCCCAGCTAAGCACATTTTATAAGTTTAGTGGTCTTTTGTATTCATTTTAAGTGAATTCACTGATGGTATATCTTTCCATTTATAATATATATTGTTTTCTTTTTTATTTCTAGAAGCTATTTTCATTTTGAATGAAATTAAGGAATGAAGGAAAGAAAAAGAAAGGAAAACATTACACCAAGAACATAATTTTTAAACAAAGCATCTTACCATAAGCTGATATGTAAAGTCATTCCCATTTAAGACATATGTTTTGCATGAATGTGTGCTAGGTAGAAAACACTGTGCTGAGTTTGACAGGGTAGAAGTAGGAACAAGAAGCAGAGAGCTAGTGATTTCTCACCAGGACGAGTGAGAATCTGTTGCTTGCCTTAAAGAAGCTGGACTGTGGGAGCAATAGAACTGAGAATTGTCTATTTTATTTAAAAGGGAATGACTTTCTATCTGTGGTATTCTAGTATTGTAACATTTCCCCTTCCAGTGGGTAGCAAGCTTGACCTGTGACTGAGTAGTCACACCTCAAATGTGTAAGTCAGTTATGGAAACCTGAGTTTCAGGATGACCTGGCGGTAGAGCATGTCTACAGAGGACTTCCAATAGGCGTGGGGTATGGATGAGAACTAAACCTTTATGATGGAAGGCACTGAGATTTGGGGGAGCATTTGTTACACAAATACATTTTAACCCAAACTAAGAGACACAATAATAACTTTATAAAAAGAATACAGCTTACCTTGAACACACCAACCCATGAAGAAAAAAAAAAATACCAGAAGCAAGCAAAAAATCAGCTAAAATTCCACTATTCAACAGATAGATAAATGAATAGAGATTAAGGACATTATTATTATTAACATAAAATTTTACTTTATAAAATATTAAATTTAACTATTTTAACTTAAAGAAAAGTGACAAAAACAAATTAAAGGTAACTTCAGGTAAGACCTTGTTATAAGAAGAAAATCAAAGGGGTAAAAATAGGGAAAGAAGAACTAAAACTATCCCTTTTTCCATATGACATGATACTATACTTAGAAGACCCAACAAACTCAACCAAAAAACTTATAGAACTGATCAACAAATTCAGCAAAGTCTCTGGATACAAAATCAATCTTAAAAAATCAGAAGCTTTTCTATATGCCAACCATAAATCAAGCGAAAAAGAAATCTAGAAAGCAAATCCACTCACAATAGCACCCCAAAAATAAAATACCTAGGGATAAACCTAACCAAGGATGCTAAAGACCTCTATAAGGAAAACTATAAAAAGGTGAAGAAAGAAATCGATGAAGACCTTAGAAGATGGAAGGATCTACCATGCTCTTGGATAGGCAGAATAAATATCATCAAAATGGCCATCCTCCCAAAACTGATCTACAAATTCAATGCAATACCCATGAAATTACCAAGGTCACTCCTCACAGACATAGAAAAATCAGTCCTTAAATTCATCTGGAAAAACAAAAAACCCAGGATAGCCAAAGTAGTTCTTAGCAATAAGAACCATGCAGGAGGTATCACAATACCTGACTTCAAACTCTACTACGAAGCCACAGTAATAAAAAACAGCATGGTATTGGCACAAAAACAGACACACAAACAAATGGAGCAGAATAGAAGACTCAGAAACAGACCCACAGGCTTACAGTCAACTGATTTTTGACAAAGGAGCCAAAAATATACACTGGAAAAAGGATAGCCTCTTTAACAAATGGTGTTGGCAAAACTGGTTAACCATATGCAGGAAAAAGGAAATAAACCCCACCTTCTCACCCTGCACAAGAGTCAACTCAAGGTGGATCAAGGACCTGGAAGTTAGGCCAGAGACCTTGCAGCTACTTGAAGAAGGCATAGGACCAATATTTGAACACATTGGCACAGGTAAAAACCTTCTCAACAAGACCCCAGAAGCACAAGCAGCTCAAAGGAAGATCAATACATGGGATTGCATTAAACTGAAGAGCTTCTGTGCAACAAAGGAAACTATCAAGAACCTCGACAGAGAACCTACAGAGTGGGAGAAGATTTTTGCCAGTTACTCTTCAGATAGAGGTCTAATATCTAGGATATACAAAGAACTCAAGAAAATCTCAGCTAAGAAAGCAAATACCCGATCAAAAAATGGGCAAAGGATCTAAATAGACACTTCACAAAAGAAGAAATACAAATGGCCAATAATTGTATGAGGAAATGTTCCACATCATTGGCAATCAGGGAGATGCAAATCAAAACTACCCTGAGATTTCAACTAACCCCAATCAGAATAGCAATCATAAAAAACATGAACAACAACACCTGTTGGCGAGGCTGTGGAGAAGTGAGAACCCTAATACATTGTTGGTGGAATTGCAAACTTGTGCATCCACTGTGGAAAACAATATGGAGGACCCTCAGATGAATGGGAGTGACCCTACCATATGACCCAGCAATACCACTACTGGGTATCTACCCAAAAGAATGGAAACCAAACTATCAGACAGATGCATGTGTATCTATGTTTATAGCTGCATAATTCACAATAGCCAAACTATGGAAGCAGCCAAAATGTCCATCCACAGGAGAATAGATTACAAAACTATGGGCTATGTACACAATGGAATTTTACTCAGCCATAAAGAAGAACAGAATCATGCTATTTGCAGGGAAATGGATGCAACTGGAAAACATTATGTTAAGTGAGATTAGCCAGTCACAAAGAGTAAAGAAGCATATGTTCTCCCTAATATGTGGATGGTAGGGAGAAGATGAGGCATAGGAGGGTCTCCAGATGAAAAGGAGAGACCCTCGATAAGCAAAGAAGTTGATTAGACCGAAGGGGATGGACAGGGAAGGGGGACACCCTAAGGCACATGATGTACTTACACAACTATATCAAGGTCACTCACTGAACTGAACCTGAGAGGGAGGGAGGAAGAGGGAGCAGGGTGGGAATTGGGGAAGGGGTCAAATGAGAAATGTGTGCAAATATGTCATTAACAATTTGTATGTATCTAAGAAAGATGTATGCTTACAATGCATGATTTACTACAATAAAAAAAAAGAACCACACGTTTCTAAAAGATTATTTTAAACCAGGCACAGTGGTACATGCTTGTAATCCCAGTACTTGGGAGGCTGAGTCAGGAAGACCACAGGTTGGAGGCCAGCCTCAGCAATTTAGTGAAATCTTCAAAATAAAAAGTAAAAAAAGGGTGATAGGGGGATGTAGCTCAGAGGTGAAATGCCGGGGGTTCCATTTCCAGTACCAAAACAAACAAAAACCTTGTAGCCATTTCTTTTCTAAAATACATGTGTTAGTTTAAGTCAACATTGCAATCTTATGCTATAAAATATGGACAAATTAGTATCCTTTATAATTTGTTTCTGATTTCCTTTCTACCTTCTTCCCACTCTTATTTTGTTAGTGTTCTCATTATTATACTGCTGCCAGGATCTTAGTTCCATATTCAAATAGAATCAGTGCTCACTTTGATTTGATTACCATCAAAATGATTTCTCTTTGCTAAGTTTTTAATTTGATTTCTTCTTATGGATATGGTTGTTTTGTAGTAAAGAGGGTGGTGGTTTTGGTAGTTATCTTGGAGGTTTTGTTTTAGGAAGGACTTATGGTATGGTTCAGTTTTGTTTGCTTGTCTTTTGTATTTAAAGAACTACCATCTTGGTGTACATATTATAAGTTAAATTAATTTCATTAATAAGTATGTTAACATTCTTTCATCATCTTCTCATCAATATTTTGCTTTGCCTAAGGCTAAAATGATTGTTTTCATCTTATCTATGATTTTCTTTTCCTACCTGAATTTTTATATAGATCTCTTTTTATATTTGAAGCTTAGTATTGTGTTTGAGTATACCTAGCATTATACATTTACTAGGTTTCTCAGGCACACATTTCCTTTCAGTATGCATATCCATTTCTTTATTTCATAAATGTTTCCCCTTTGTTCCTTTAGAAACACTTACCATGTTGGATTTTCTTTGTCTTCCACATTTATTATCTTAATAAACATTCTTTATAATTGTCTTCCCATACTGTACCTTTTCCTCAAGCTCCTCACCATGAATCTTACTTGACCTTACTCATAGTCTATTCTACATGCAGCTTTGGGCTATGGCGTATTTCCATTTTTCTCCTTTACTTCTTTCAGAAGATTTATTGCATCCATCCAAACCATTAAATTTCTTTTTAATTTTTAAACAAAGTGATAACATGATCACATTCTCCTAGTAACTGTAGAGAATTATTATCTGGAATCTTCTGTGTTTATTTTCATATTTTTTCCTGTTCTTCAGGAACTCTTTACTCATGCACTCTTTCTTTTTGTTTTTGTTTCTGTTTTGGTGCTGGGAATTGAACCCAGGGGCATTCTACCTCCAACCTACATTCCCAGTCCTATTTTATTTTTATTTTGAAACAGGGTATCACCAAGTTAATAAGTCTAATTATTTGCTGAGCCTGTCCTCAAACCTGTGATCCTCCTGTCTCAGCTTCCCAAGTGCTGGGATTACAAGCATGTGCTACCATGCTCAGCTCGTGTGTGTGTGTATGTGTGTGTGTGTGTGTGTGTGTGTGTGTGTGTGTGTGTGGTGTTGAGAACTGAACCCAGGAGCATTCTACCCCAAGCTACACCTCTCGTTCTATTTTATTTTTTATTTAGAAACAGGATTTCACTAAGTTGCTGAGAGTCTTACTGAGTCCCTGAGGCTGGTTTTGAATCTATGATCCTCCTGTCTCAGCTTCCCACTTACTGGAATTACAGGCATGCACTGTACCTGGATCTTGTTCCCATTTTTGGTTTTGTTTTATTTTGGCTACTGTTGTAGTTTCTAGTTTCCATGCAGGATTCTTGTGTTACTTCTTTTTTTAAAAAAATTATTTTCACATTGTAATCACACATCTTAATGAAGTTCAGGGTAACAGAGGCATACATGCACACAGCACTCATTGAGTGTTCTCCTAGTTACCACTCCCTCCCCACATTCCCATGCTTGACACAGTGATTGACATTGTGTTATTTCTTTTCTGATTATATTCACTTTTGCATAGATTCAACTACCTGCTGAACCAGGAGATGAAGAACAGGTGTTGAAAGTAAGTTGAACACTGCTGGAGGCAAAGCTCCCTTCAAGTTCATGACTGGCATGCCCACAGCAATCCTTTTAGGAACAGGCTTCCTGTGTTTTAATTTGACAACCAATGGTTTCTACCTCTTTTTCCCTGCCTCCCCCCAAGCAACAATCTTCAACTGTAGTGTTCAGAATTCCTTTGACCTGTGAAGGAGGATAGTGTTAGCTTTTACTGTCTTACCTTCTGTTGGTCTAACTCCACAGCATTTATTTTATTTTATTTTATTTTTTTGGTTTTTTTTTGGCGGTACTGGGGATTGAACTCAGGGGCATTCTACCTCCGAGCTACACCCCCAGCTCCATTTTTTATTCTTTATTTTGAAACCGAGTCTCACTAAGTTGCGGAGTGCCTCACTAGGTAGCTGAGGCTGGCCGCGAACCCGGATCCTCCGGTCTCAGCCTCCCGAATGCTGGGATTACAAGCGTGCGCCACCACGCCCGGCTACTCCACAGCATTTAGTTCACTTGATACACTTTATGTTTTGTGGCTTAGAGTTGTGACATTTTCTTTGTTTTGTTAGTAATAGTGGGGTTGTATCCTTTGTTTTGGGCATATATGTGTATATATATGAACATATATTTATAAACATGTAAGCATATACATATAGCATATATATAATATACATACAATATGTAATACATAATATATAATACATATATATGTATATTTTATTTTGTTGTTGCTTTCAGTGGCTAAAGGAATAGAGTAAAAATACCTTTACTCCACTCCAGCATGTGAAGATCATGTCAAAATTTCTTAAGCACCACCATGAAATTATTCTACACCTTGATAATTTGAAAAGGCATTACGTTTCATAATAAAGGTTGCATCCAGTTTTTAAAATAAAGCTATGAAAAAAGATGGAAAGAAGACAAATACAATAGCCATTTCATTACATCTTTCATGTCATCAAAAAGTACATAAAATTTAACAAGCAATCAATGGTAATTAACAAATTCAAGCAAGTATTGATCCAACAAACACACACACACACGTATACTCATATACACACATTTCTATGTATATACAAATGTACACACACAGACACAGATACACATATATATATATATATATATATATATATATATACTTATATATATATATTTATATAAACCTCATAGTATCCTAGTCATCTAGGTTCATGGGGGTAGGGGAAAGAGAAAGATATTGTATCTTCATTCAAGGAGCTAAGATTCTAGTTACAGTTATCTTATTGTGAATAATAATAATAATAATAATAATAATAATAATAATTTAAATATATATGTATATATCTGCTTGCCCTTTAAAAGTTATTCCAATCAGTTATTACTATCAGCAAAAATCAGAAAGGAAAAGTTTATTAAAGAGGTGAACTCAGATTCAATGGGAGAATAGAGTGGTGAAAAACTTTAAAAAGGGAAGAAAAGACAATTTACTACATGAGAGCCAGGACATTCAATTGCTTATTATTTGTGTGGGGAGTCAAGTTTTCACTACATAGAATTTTGACATTTGTATTATAATTTGGAGTGGTGAATATAGTCATTTGTTCTTTGGGGAAATATGGAAAGATAATGTTCAAGAGGTCTGGCAGTGTCAGATTGCTAAGAGCATTTAAAGCTGGTTTAAATAATTTGGAATACATCCTAAGAATAATGCCAAGTCTGAGGTTTTCTAAACAAAGATGCTGTGTCTTCTATTTAGAGTCACTATTTACAGTTGATGATGAATAAAAAGTGCAGAAATTTGGGAAAATATTTATTATTATATTACAAGTGACGTAAGTATGATTTAGAATGTTGATAATGGAAATAGAAAATAATAATAAGAATAACAAGATCAGCTAAGAAAACAAAAACAAAACCAGAGCCCTACTCATTTGGTTTTATGTGATGGATAGAAGTTTGGGCTTAATAAGAATTCTGAAAATTTCCCAAATTGGATCTTTCTGTTACAGCATCTCTACTACCTGAGGCACTTCTTTGGCAACAATGTTGTGGTTCCCATGTAAATGTATAGCATTTACATATAGAAAGTTGCAGGAATCAAGGAAGCCAGTGTGGCAGTGTAGACAGAGAGATGCAGGCCAATGCAGACAGAACTGAGGTTCAGATCACAAAACAGGTTGCAGGCACAGTAAAGGCTTGTACCTTCTTTTCTAAGTTTGATTGGAAATGGATAAAAAGGTTCTGAGCATAAGAGTATCATCTGACATTGGATTTGTGTTTTGAAATGCTAGATGGGTGACACTGAGTCAGAGGCCTATATGAATCCCTGTTCCAGGGATGTTTGTTGAGTTACTTAAGTACTTTGGATCTTTTATTCAGGGAAAGCTCTTAGCACATATCTGAGACATGGTAAGAGTTCAATAAATGTGACTTACTGTTTTTGTTATTAGGATTATTACATCATCACCATTATTATTAAATGAGCCTATTAAAAGTCTAAGAGGGAAGAGAATGCCTATGTCAGAGGCTGATGTCATTAAAAAGGATAGCAAGATTGAGAAATAAGACTATAGGATAGGAAATGTTGAAATAATCATTTCAAAATAGATGAGGGCAACAGTCAAATTAAAACTTGGCTTTTATAAACTATATCAAGAAATATTTCACAACAAATTTTACTTTTATTATTTTTGCATCTCTCCTCTCTCTCTCTCTCTCTCTCTCTCTCTCTCTCTCTCTCTCTCTCTCTCTCTCTCTCTCCTCTCTCTCTCTGAAACTAAAACAGTGCAAAAACCAAGCAGGGTAATATATGATCCTTGACATACTTTCCATAATAAATAGAGCAAGGAGATCTCCTCTTTGTGAGGGGATTTCTTCTCTGTGTGTCATTTGTGTACAGACCTGAGTAAAGTAAGGAAGTAAGCCAAAAAAACACATGAGGGAAAATTGATTCAGACAAAAGTAACATCAATGAAAAGGCCCTGAGGCCGGACTATGCTTCACAAGTTGCAGGAATCAAGGAAGCCATTGTGGCAGTATAGAGATTGTCTGATTTGCAGCAGAAATGTTAAAAATAGAAATCTGTGTAAAGTAATTAACCAAAAATATGGGCTTACTTACCCTCATGTGGTCCTGATGTTAAGAATAGTGAACACTAGTTTAATTACATCAGGATCACTTTATTTGTTCAACTTTTATCAAAATAAAATGATAATATGCAGTCACTGTCGGTCCATTATGAAAATGCAAACTTATTTACAGCCACTGTAAAAGACAGTTCTATTTATTGCAATTTTAGTTCAGATTTTACCATTTATTTTGTTTAAAGCTGTACACCAGTCAAGAGTAATAAATCAAGAGAATGCATAGTACCCTTGGATAATTTAGCAGCCTGAAAGCCTTTCCTCATTTTTATCTGAAAGCCAATTAGAAAAAAATTGGAATCTCTTTTTAGTTGTGTTGTACATTATGATGATACTGTCTGGATCCATGTGGATCTGTTAGGTTGTTTACATAAGTTTTATGCAAAATTAAAGTGTAAGTAGTTTCAAGTGGGATCATCATGCTTTTAAATGTTTGGATTTGAAAACTCAGGCTTAGAGCCAGAGGTGGGCAGTGGATGGAGTAGAGGTTTGCAGCATAGTGATAGAAAATCAGCAGAAAGTGATTTCCACACCTTAAGTCATCTAGCCAGTCTATCACCACTGGAGAAATCAGAAAAGTGTATTCTCAGCCAGAGAAGACTATTCTGAACTCACTAGGTGCTATGTACATGCGTGTCACTATTGCTATGAATTACATGATGATGTGAAGCTATAATGCACCAATAAAAATAAATGAATGAAAGATCTTTCTAAAAGAAAAAAAGGAAAACCACATGGGGAAAGTAACAGTGCCTAGTACATAGCCAGGGCATGTCAGTATGGTGATCAATAAAGACTTAATATTTACATGATTAATCATACCAAGGCAGAGTCATGTTAAATGATGTTTCATTTTTAAAATTTATACATTAGGAAAATAGAAGGTGCAAGTCCCTCCTATGACTAAGTATATATATACTTACACACATATATATACACACACACAGAGACACACACATATATGTATATAGGTATATATATGTATAGGTATATGTATAGGTATATATATGTATATGTATATAGGTATATATATGTATATGTATATATATATATATATATATATATATATATATATATATATATATATATATATATATATATATATATATATATATATATATATATATATATATATATATATATATATATATATATATATAGTGTTTGTTTATGTATGAATATTCCTGCTTTTTCCAGGTCTGCTCATTCAAACTGCAAGAGGTGAAAGAACTCATGGTAGTAGTAGGGTTCAGATCTTATTTCAGCATCTGAAAGATGTCTTCTGTTGAAACCAGTCTTGATATTGTTTGAAACTACCAAAAGCAATGAATTGAAAGCCAGCATCTACAAGATTAATAACAGATATGTATATATGTGTGGGTGTATTTGTTCACATTTATATATGTATAGCTGATATATATTTATCAATTATATGTAGGGAAAAAAGATGGAAAATTTTTTTAAAATGTGTTTGTTTTGTTTGTATAACAAGATTAGGTACAACAGCAATGGCATCTTTAAGGAGTCTTGATTCAGACTAATGGTTATGATGCCTTCAAAATGCTTAAAATGTAAACAAAAATAAACATTAAAGCCTTGAGTGGAAGGAGAAAAGGAGAATCTATTTTCTTCCTTTGTGAGTAAGCCCATAGATTGAAGCAGAAACAAAGAAATTCACTTGTCCTTTTAAGACATATAATCTTTATTTGCCAATTTAAAATGTATTACCTTCTTCATCTAGAGTCCCTCCTATGACCTACTTTCTCCCTAGCTTCTGCATATTAGGGAGAGCATACAATTTTTTACTTTCTGTGACTGACTAATCTCACTTAACATAATGTTTTCCAGTTCTATACATTTTCCTGCAAATGACATGATTTTATTTTTCTTTATGGCTGAGTAAAATTCCATTGTGTACATATCCCATAGTTTTGTAATCCATTCATCTGTTGATGGATGTCTTGGCTGGTTCCATAATTTGGAAATTGTGAATTGTGTAGCTAAAAACATAGATATACATTCATTAGTCTGATAGTTCGGTTTCCATTCTTTTGGGTAGATATCCAGAAATAGTATTGCTGGATCATATGGTAGGTTCATTTCCATTCATCTGAGGGTCCTCCATGTTTTCCAAAGTGGATGCACTAGTTTGCAGTCCCACCAACAATGTATTAGGGTTCCACACCCTTGCCAGCACTTGTTGTTGTTTGTGTTTTTGATGATTGCCATTCTAATTAGGGTTAGGTGAAATTTCAGGGTAGTTTTGATTTGCATCTCTCTTATTGCTAATGATGTAAACATTTCCTCATATATTTATTGGTCATCTGTATTTCTTCTTTTGTGAAGTGTCTATTTCGATCATTTGCCCATTTTTTGAAGGAGAAATCGTAGATGAGCAAGAAGGTGACTTAACTGAAGGTGATGGGGGTGGGGGTTGAGAAGGAAACACCCAAATACACATGATGTACTTTCACAAACATATAAAAATCAATCAGTAAACTGAACATGAGAAGGAGCGAGATGGGAGGGAAGGGGCAGGAATTGAGGAAGGGTTAAATGAGTGATGTGTGCATGTATGCCTCTACCAGCTTGTGCCTAACAAAGATGTATGATTACAATCCACCAATAAAAAAATTAAAAAAAATATATATCCAAGGGAAGCATTTTGGTGTGAATTAGAAATACAACATTTAAAAAATTTTTTTAAAAAATAAGAACACTCATCTTCCTGTCCAAGATACAGTGATGATGCAGAAATTTACAATGAAGAGAACTGCAATTTTTCACAGCCAAGAAACCATACTTCAAGAAGTGGTACTATGACCTAACAGGTTTTTAAAAATTGTTTCTCATAAATGTGTAGAGGACCTCTAGGTGTTGTGCAAGCATAGGAGTTTGTATAAGGCAGAGTAGGCTTCATGTAAAGAATATTATCCTATTCTTGAACATTCTTTGAGAACCCTCTTACATTTTTTTTTGTTGTTGCATTGTAATCATACATCTTTGGTACATGCTGGTGAAAGCACACACACACACACACACACACACACACACACACATACACACACACATCTCTCATTTAACCCTTCCCCAATTCTTGCCCCATTCCCTCTCACTTCCTTTCTTCTCATGTTTGGTTTAGTAATTGACTTTGATAAGTTTGCAAATGTACATCATGTGCATTGGGTGTTCCCTCTTCCCCACTCCCATCACTTTCAGTTAGGTCAGCTTCTTTGCTCATCTAAGGTTTCCCCTTCTTCATCTAGAGTCCTTCTTATGACCCACTTTTTCCCTAGCTTCTACATATCAAGTAGAGCATTTAATTTTTTACTTTTTGTGACTGACTAATCTCACTTAACATAATGTTTTCCATTTACATCCATTTCCCTGAAAATGACATGATTTTGTTGTTCTTTATGGCTGAGAAAAATTCCATTGTGTATATATCTCATAGTTTTGTAATCCATTCATCTGTTGATGAACATCTTGGCTGGTTCCATAGTTTGGCAATTGTGAATTGTGCAGCTATAAATGTACATACACATTCATTAGTCTGATAGTTTGGTTTCCATTCTTTTTGGTACATACCCAGAAGTGGTATTGCTGGAACATATGATATGTTCATTCCCATTGGTCTGAGGATCCTCCGTACTGTTTTCCAAAGTGGTTGCACTAATCTGCAATTCCACCAACAATGTATTAATGTCCCCACTTCTCCACACTGTCGCCAGCATTCGTTGTTGTGTTTTTAATGATTGCCATTCTAATTGGGTTTAGGTGAAATCTCAAGGTAGTTATGATTTGCATCTCTTTGATAATGATATTGAACATTTCCTCATACATTGATTGGCTATTTGTATTTCTTCTTTTGTGAATTGTTTATTTAGATCACTTTCCCACTTTTAAAATTTGGTTATTTGTTTTCTTAGCTGTGAGTTTCTTGAGTTCTCTGTATATGCTAGATATTAATCCTTTTTGAGTAACAATAAAATGAACCTCTCTGTTACTTTGTTTGGGTAAACTTTGCTGGTTCTCCACATGAGTTTCTATCATTGAATTGCAGATATTTTTTGTGATATAATTGCAAACATGTTATCTCACAGGCAAGATGAGGTTCACTTGGAAATTAACCCACTATTTTATCAATATATGTCATATTAGGCCACAACCTTTCCATATAAAGCATTAAAACCCTTACTGAAAATCCCTCATATAAAACTTTAAAACCAAACCTGCATATCTAGAGCAAAGGTAAAATGGAAGCCACGAAATGTATTTGATCTTGAATGTCTTAACTTTATTACATGTGAGTTTGTGTCACAATCTTTCCTTTCAAATAAATGTCTGAATTCCATCAACCTCATCTTTTACTTTTTGTTGGGGTCCCCTGTTGCTGATGCCAACCTCCTGAGTTTTGAAATTTTATAGTTATGCTTCTTTCTATAGCAATGCTGCTAAACAGAACTGATAAATTCTTTAATTCAAAGGAATGTATGCTCATTCCTTGCTGTTCTTGTGGAACACAAAACAGTCCTTGCTGAATGAGAGTGCTAAGATTACTTGAGTAGAAAATGTTAATTGTAAGTCTGATTTTTATAATTATTGAAATTTAGTAAAGCAAATCTATTGTTTAAATTCCTTCTCTGTATAAGTCTAGAATTTGAGAATTTGCACTCAATGGGGGCTCTTCACTTTCCAGATGTCACAATAAACAACAGGATATGCACGCAGGATTAGATGTAAAAGATAAATATTTCTTTTGAGATTCTCACAAAATGTTTTTCACAATAAAATAATATTTAATGTTTTGTTTCATGATACTCTCTTTCCCAAATGTATTTCATTGTTAAAATCCCAGACACACAGGAACCTTGAAGAAATTGATGGTGTTACCCTATCAGTATTTTTGGATATCATCTTTAATTTATTGGGAAACTAACTTGTAAAACACATTGCCTTCTGAGATTTAGCAATTGATTTCAGTAATTTAACAATTGATTCCATCTTTTTATGTATTAACTATTTTATCTGAGTTATAGAAGTACAGGGTCTCTTCAAGTTCCTCACTGTTTCTGAACTGAGCAAATATCCAATTAATTGAAGGTGGTACTAACTTTAAGCACACTCACTACATGCAACCATAAACTTACTTAAAAGAAAGCTAAGGCCGGGTGTGGTGGCGCACGCTTGTAATTCCAGCATTCGGGAGGCTGAGACCAGAGGATCCGGGTTCGCGGCCAGCCTCAGCTACCTAGTGAGGCACTCCGCAACTTAGTGAGACTCGGTTTCAAAATAAAGAATAAAAAATAGGGTTGGGGGTGTAGCTCGGAGGTAGAATGGCCCTGAGTTCAATCCCCAGTACCGAAAAAAAAAAAAAAAAGAAAGCTAAGCATATACACTACAGTAAGATTTTTAACTGTGTAAAATTATTCATACTCAGTTTCATTAAAATACTATTTGATGAGTTTCCTAACTGTGTTTGGAAGATTACTCGACATGCTAAATTAAAAAAAAAAAAACTTATTAAAAAAAGTAAAAACTTACCATTAATTATGACAAACACATATATAAGTAAATGAATGCTTTTCAAGTGAGGGAGCTTAATTATCAATCAAATGGGTGGTCAGCAAGTTCTTGAGTTTTGTTTCCCCTATCATGTGATTGTTTAGGTGTTGACATTTTTTTCCAAGTGTCTGTTTTTTTTTTTTTTTGCCGTACTGGGGATTGAACTTAGGGGCATTCTACCTCCTAGCTATGCCCCCAGCCCTATTTTTTTTTTTTTTTTTTTTTTTTTTTTTTTTTTTTTTTTGCGGTACTGAGGATTGACCTCAGGGGCATTCTACCTCCGAGATATACCCCCAGCCCTTTTTTTTTTTTTAGTCTTTATTTTGAAACCGAGTCTCACTAAGTTGCAAAGTGCCTCATTAGGTAGCTGAGGCTGGCCTCAAACCCGGATCCTCCGGTCTCAGCCTCCCGAATGCTGGGATTACAAGTGTGTGCCACCACGCCCGGCTCCCAGCCCTATTTTTTATTCTTTATTTTGAAACAGACTCTCACTAAGTTGTGGAGTGCTTCACTAAGTAGCTGAGACTGGCTGCGAACCCGGATCTTCCGGTCTCAGCCTCCCAAGTGCTGGGATTACAAGCATGTGCCACCACGCCTGGCTCCAAGTGTCTAACTTTTTATATGTTGTTTATTCTTTTTAACTATATAAACCAATACATATGAAACGTTTGAAATTCAATAGTCAAAAACATAAAAATAGAGACAATAATACAATCAGCTTCTTTAATATTTATCAACCGGATATAAAATTTATCAAGTTTTTGCCATATTTCCTTTATCAAGTTTTTGCCATATTACTTCTTCAGTTGTTTACTGTTTCAGAGTAAATGCTAGTCTCCATGACCAGTCACCCATGCATTCTTCATTCTTCAGTAAGCATTTGTGAGGACATTTTCTTTCCTAACCAAATGCCATGGTCAAACATTTTTGAAAGGGCAATTTCTTGAAATCATTGTTATGCATGTCTATATTTCTATAATTTTTTTGAGTAGTATGTTTCATGCTTAGTGTGTTCACAGTTTACTTTTGAATGCCACATCTACTAGAACTTTTAATCAAACCTTGCTCCTCCCCCACCCTTTTTGTGCCACTGACTTCACAGAAGCAGACCTTCATTTAGATTTTTGTGGTAACTTCTTTTCTGCGTGGTTTAAGGTGTTTCTCTCTTCCTTGTAGTTCCTGTAAATGGAAATTAATGATAGAGTTCTGATTAAATTTGATGTGTGTTTGTGTTTTGTGTATTTGTGCGTCTGTGTGTGTGTGTGTGTGTGTGTGTGTGTGTGTGTGTAAGAATATGAACTGGTTCTTCCAGTTTCAATGATGCTAAGATTGATCAGAGGATTCAGATGGTGGTCCAGCCACCTAAAATTCACCATGTAAAATGGTCCAGCTGTTGTAAAGTTCACTGTAAGTTTTTGAACAAATTCTTTTATCTACTGGTGATAAATGTCTGAGTCAATCACTTCATGAGAGGTTGAAATCACATTTTCTATATTTATCATTCTTTCCACATAATACGAAATAGAAAATCCCTCAATTGGGTTAGTCTATTAATTACTAATAAATACATGGTAAATGTTTAAATTTTTCCTTTTTTAATTTTCTGATTAAGGGATCATGTCCAGTTGTTTCCAATTGTTTTCTGAGTGGTTTTGCTTTTTATTTTTATCCCCACCCCTTTATGTTTTTGTGTAACATTATGAATATGTTGCAATCTATTGCACTCATTATTCTTCTAATGTGCAAATTATCTTAAATTCAGCCAGAATATTTTACCTCTGTTTCTTCCTGAGTTCCTTTGACAGAATCCATTTATCTTTGATGGTTATTCTGCTTTCTGTTACAAAGTTTATTGTATATATTTTCACCCCTCGCAATGTATTACTTTGATGAGCTTTGATTTCCTATGGTACTTTAAGACCATAGTCTGGGCACTACATGTGCTCATTGGTATTGAGTTGTCATTATTTAAATGAATTACCAAAAATAACTTTTAAAAAGGAAAAAAAACTAAAGCTCATGCTTTTATTTCCAATTAAAATTTATGTTGTGCTTTTATTCAACATTTGGATTTTATGATATCTTTTTTCTCTAACGAACTTTATCTTAATGAAATTATTTATTTGTATCAATCTATAACAAATAAATAGATTCAAAATTACTATATATGTGCTATTACCACTCTCACTTAAACTGCGAACTAAAACCCAAAATTTCTTTGTAGTTTGAGTTGGTCTTAGAATATTTTCTATGAAGCCAGTATACCAAAAATAATGTGCTCTAAATTTGCTTTAAAAATGCTTACCTCTGTGTGGTGGTATCACTAATAACATGCAATTAAGTTATTTTTTAACTTTTAGATATTATTTTTGTTTGTTGAAATCTATTAAATATATTTTTAAATACATATATATTAAAAGTATATACCAAGTTATATTAATAGATATTTTACTTCTTTACTTGTACCATCCATTGTATTTCAACTTTTCCTCTTATTCTGCATAAATATTTTGCTGATTCTAATTAATTTTTGTTTCATGATTTTGTTATTTAATAATATTAAGTGTATATATCTTTATTTGTATATGGATTCTTTCTTTCAGCAAAGATAACACATTTATATACTGTTCTGTGCCTTGCTTTTTTCAACTAATAATTTAAATTCCTCATATCTTCTTCATTCCTATATAGTGTTTTATATTATTTCAAAGTATTGTGGTGCCATAATTTGTTCAGTCATTGTCTATTTCATGCACAGTTGGGAGTTTTCCATCTTTTACTAAAAATAATGCCAGAGCTTAAAGTGTCTTTTTATATACTTCTCAGTGTAACTTATTCCAAGATATTTAGACATAGTGTTTGTCAGCTTTCTTTCACTGTGACAAATAACCAAGATAAATCAATTTAAAAGTAAGAAAGGTATATTTTGGATCACTGTTGCAGAAATTTCAGTCATTTTGGCCAGGTTGTTTTAGGCCTGTAGTGGCATAGTAGATCATGACAGAAGGAGCATGTGGCAGAGAAAGACTATTCACCACATGGAAGCTGGGAAGCAAAGACAGAGAAAAAGAAAGAAGCCAGAGTCCCATCAATATCCCCCTCAATAACACATCCCAATTACATAACTCCCTTCCATGAGACTCCACCTCCTAAAGACTCTACCAGTTCCCAGTAGGTTGGTGACCAAGCCTTTAGAAACACATGAAACTTTTGGGGACATTTAAGATGCAAACCATAATATTCTGCCTCTTGTCTCTAAAATCTCATGTACATCTCATGATGCAAAATGCATTTAGTCCATCTCAAGTGTTCCTAAAGTCAAAATTGGTAAAGATTCCAAGTCCAAAATTTTCTCAATAGAAGTTTAACTGTTTTGCATTCCCTAAAACAATGTTTTGGCAGTGTAACGCATAATGCATGAATCAAATGCCCTGAAGGGACTGTTCAAGCTTTAGTCTGTGGAATTTTCTGTTATTTTCAAGGTAGTAGTATTAACAGTGAACCATTTCCACATGGTCTGTGACTCTGGTAACTAATATTCCTTTTAGTTACCTTTTAGTTACATAGACAGATTTTATTTTTAAAACAGCTCTCCAGGGTTTGAATGGCATTTGGTTACTTCAAAAGTTGATTGTCAAACATTTGTTTTATTCATTTAGTAGCATATTCAAATCCCTTTTTACTTTCTAGCTTTCATTCAGATGACTGCCTGAGAAAAAGTTCTTCCCTTTACTTCAATAGGTATATTGTAGATTGTATATGATGGATAGTTTTGCTTTCCTTGTTGTTTGTAAGTCATTAAACAAAGACGACATAGAAAAATCAGTCCTTAAAAATCATTTGGAACAACAAAAATCCCAGGATAACCAAAGTAGTTCTTAGCAACAAGAACCATGCAGGAGGTATCGCAATTCCAGACTTCAAACTCTACTACAAAGCCACAGTAATAAAAACAGCATGGTTTTGGCACAAAAATAGACCCATATACCAGTGGAGCAGAATAGAAGCCTCAGAAACAGACCCACAAGCTTACAGTCAACTGATTTTTGGCAAAGGAGCCAAAAATACACTGGAAAAAAGATAGCCTCTCAACAAATGTTTTGGCAAAACTGGTTAACCATATGCAGGAAAATGGAAATAAACCCCATTTTCTCACCCTGCACAAGAGTCAGCTCAAGATGGATCAAGACCTGGAAGTTAAGCCAGAGACCTTGCACTACTTGAAGAGGGCATAAGACCAAAACTTCAACACATAGGCACAGGTAAAACCTTTCTCAACAAGACCCCCGAGCACATGCAGCTCAAAGAAGATCAATAGATGGGATTGCATTAAGCTTCTGTGCAGCAAAGGAAACTATCAAGTACCTCAACAGAGAACCCACAGAGTGGGAGAAAAATTTGCCAGCTTCTTTTCTGATAGAGAATATCTAGGATATACAGAGAACTCAAGAACTCACAGCTAAGAAAACAAATAACCCAATCAAAAAATGGGCAAAGTAGTGAAATAGACACTTCACAAAAGAAGAATTACAAATGGCCAATAAATGTATGAGGAAATGTTCTACATCATTAGCAATCAGAGAGACACAAATCAAAACTACCTTGAGATTTCACCTAACTCCAGTCAGATTGGCAATCATAAAAATCATGAAGAACAACAAATGCTGGTGAGAGTGTGGAGAAGTGGGAACCCTAATACATTGTTGGTGGGATTGCAAGTTAGTGCAACCACTTTGGAAAACAGAATGGAGGATCCTCAGACAAATGGGGACTAACCTACCATATGATCCGGCAATACCACTTCTGGATATCTACCCAAAAGAACGGAAACCAAATTATCAGACTGACACATGGGTATTTATGTTTACAGCTGCACAATTTACAATTGCAAAATTATGGAAACAGCCAAGATGTCCATCGACAGATGAATGGATTACAAAACTATGGGATTTGTACACAATGGAATTTTACTCCACCATAAAGAAGAACAAAATCATGTTATTTTCAGGGAAATGGATGGAACTGGATACATTATGTTAAGTGAGATTAGTCAGTCACAAAAAGTAAAAAAGCATATGTTCTCCCTAATATGCAGATGCTTCAGAGAAAATGGGACATAAGAGGGTCTCCAAATGAAAAATGAGAAACCCTAGATGAAAAAGAAGTTGACTTAACTCAAGAGGATAGACAGGGGTGATGGGCACCCTAATGCACATGATGTACTTTCACAAATATATCAAGGTCAATCACTAAACTGAATTTGAGAAGGAGGGATGGTGAGGGAGTGGGGTGGAAATTGGGGAAGGGGTTAAATGAGAAATGTGTGCATATATGCCTTTATCAACTTGTATCTAATAAAGATGTATGATTACAATCAACAATGACTATAAAAATAAAAAATAAAAAAGAATGGATATAACAACAAAACAGAAAATTTTCCAAACATTGAAAAAGGGTCAATACACAGGTAGGGAAGACATTCAGAACCCCCTATAGACATGATCAAAGAAAAGGCTCACCACACCATATATTAATCAAACTTACTAATGTAGCAGTCAAAGGAAGAATCTGAAAGGTGACAAAAATGTAAGTACAAGTGACATTCAGAGGCAAAACAATCAGAATCACTACAGATCTCCCAAACTGAGTCATGAAAGCCAGGAGGGCCTGGAGCAACATATTCCAAATGCTGAAAGAAAACAACTGACAACAAGATTTTCCTATCCAGCAAAACTATCACTCAAACTCAATGGGGAAATAAAAATCTTCCATGACAAAAACTGAAAGAATATATGACTTTCAAACCAGCTCTAGAGAAAATATTCAAAGATTAACTACAAAGAACTAACAAATGTCAGAATCAGAGAAACAATAATATTCATCAAGCAAACAACTAAGCAAAGAATAAATACTACCTCAAAATGTTAAGAATTAAAAATCATCAGCCAGGCGTGGTAGCGCATGCTTGTAATCCCAGCATTCGGAGGCTGAGACCGGAGGATCCCGGTTCAAGACCAGCCTCAGCTACCTAGTGAGGCACTCCGCAACTTAGTGAGACTCGGTTTCAAAATAAAGAATAAAAAATAGGGCTGGGGGTATAGCTCGGAGGTAGAATGCCCCTGAGTTCAATCCCGAGTACCGAAAAAAAAAAATTCATCACTCAGTAATCACGCTGAATATAAATGGCCTCAACTCCTCAATACAAAGACATAAGGTGGTAAAATAGATTAAAAACCAAAAACACATCTTACAAGTAAAGATACTCACAAACTAAAGGTAATACATGCCAACGCCACTTGAAGACAAGCATGAATAGCAACTATGATATCAGACAAATTAGACTTCAAGCCTAAGCTCATCAGAAGAGACAAAGCAGGTCATTTTTATTATTACTGGTAAAAGAAAAAAACCAACAAGAGGAAATAATGATTATAAACATTTATGCTCAAACATAGGTTTAGCTACTTTCATAAAACCAACTCTTCACAATATAAAGTCACACAAAGATCCCTATAAAATAATATTAAGAGACTTCCACACTCCTCTCACGTTGCTAGACCAATCTTCTCAACAAAAGTTCAGTAAAGATACCTCAGATCCAAAGAATACCATAAACAAAATGGACCTATTAGATATGTACAAACTATTCCACCAAACTACAGCTGAATTCACATTTTTCTTAGCTGCTCGCAGAACCTTCTAAAAAGTAGACCACATCCTGCACCAAAAAGTGAGCACAAGCAAATTCAAATAATGTGACATAATACCCTGTGTCTTTTCAGACCACAATGGAATGAAACTAATCAACTATAAGAAAATCCAGAGTAACCACATAAACACATGGAGACTGAACACCACAGTGCTGAACAAAGAATGTGTCATATAAAAACTAAGGGGAGAAATTAAGAAATTCCTAGAAACAAACAAAAAATAGAGACTCAACATATTAAAACCTCTGTGATACCTTGAAGCAGTACTAAGAGGAAAATTCATAGCACTGAGTGCCTACATAAGAAGAATAGAAATAGCACCAAATAAACAACCTAACAACACATCTCAAAACCCTTGAAAAAGAGAACAGTCTAACCCCAAAGCCAGTAGAAGACAGAAAATTTCAGAGCAGAAATTAATGAAGTAAAGAATTTAAAAAATACAAAAAAATTCAACAAAACCAAAAACTAGTTTCTTAGAAAAGTAAACAAGATAGACAAACCATTAGCCAAACCACCCAAAAGGAAAGGAGAATCAACCCAAATTACCAAAATGAGATGATAAAGGTGATATTATCACTAGCATGGAAATCCAGAAGTTTATCAGAAACTACGTTAAAAATCTATATTCCAACAAAACAAAATCTGGAAGAAATTGATGAATTTCTAAACACATACAAACTTCCTAAATGGACTCAAGAAGATATAGAAAACTTAAACTGACCAATAACAATCAAAGAGATTGAATCAGCAATAAAGAGTCTGCCATCAAACAAAAGCCCAGGATCATTGATGAACTTAGACACAAAACTACTAAACAAAAAATTAGCAAAGTGCATTCAAAACCACATCAAGTACATTACACACCATGACAAATTAGGGTTCATCCCAGGGATGAAAGGCTAATTTAACATATGAAAAGCAATCCATGTAATTCACCACATAAACAGAACCAAAGACAAAAATCACATGACTATTTCAATAGATGCTGAAAAAGCATTCAGCAAAATCCAACATAAATTCACACTAAAAACACTGCAGAGAATTGGAATAGAAGGAACATACCTCAACATCATAAAGGTAATATGCAATAGGCCCACAGCCAACATCATATTAAATAGGGGAAATTTTCAAGAGTTCTCACTAAAAACAGGAAGAAGACACCACTTCTGTTCAATATAGTACTTGAGACTCTAGCCAAAGCAATAAGACAAGAGAAGAAAAGCAAAGGAGTAAAAATAGGAAGGGAAGAACTAAAACTGTCCCCTTTTGCAGATGAGATGATACTGTACTTAGAAAACCCAACAAACTCTCTGAAAAGGCTTAGAAAACTGATCAATAAATTCAGTAAGGTGTCTGGATATATAATCAATCTTAAAAAATCAGAAGTTTTCCTGTATGCCAACCATAAATCTGCAGAAAAAGAAATACAGAAAATATTTCCACCATGATATCCCCACAAAAAAAAAACCTAGGAATAAACCTAACCAAGGAGTCAAAAGCCCTCTACAAGGAAATTTATAGATCATTGAAGAAAGCAATTGAAGAAGACCTTAGAAGATGGAAAGATCTTTCATACTCTTAGATAGGCAGAATATCATCAAAATTGCCATCTTCGAAAAAGTGATCTACAGATACAAAGTTTTACCCATTAAATTACCAAGGTCATTCCTTATAGATATAGAAAAATCAGTCCTTAAATTCATGTGGAAGAATAAAAAGTCAAGACTGGCCAAAATAGTTCTCAGCAACAAGAACCATGAAAGAGGCATCACAATAACTGAACTCAAACTATACTACAAAGTCATAGTAATAACAGCATAGTATTTGCACAAAAGCAGACACATAGGCCAATGGTGCAGAATAGAAGACCCAGAAACAAATCTGCACTTACAGCCAATTGATTTTTGACACAGGAGCTAAAAATATACACTAGAAAAAAGATAGCCTCTTTAACAAATGGTGTTAACAAAACTGGTTAAGCATATGCAGAAAAGTGGAAATAAACTCCACTTTCTCATCCTGAACAAGAATCAAATCAAGATGGACCAAAGACCTGGAAGTCAGACAAGAGACCTTGAAGCTACTTGAAGAGGGCACAGATCCAACACTTTAACACATAGGCACAGGTAAAAACTTTCTCAACAAGATCCCAAAGGCATAAGAAATTCAAAGGAAGATCAATACATAGGGTTGCATTAAACTAAAGAGCTCTTGTGCAGCGAAGAAAACTATCAAGAACCTCAACAGAGAGCCCATAGATGGGAGAAAATGTTTGCCAACTATTTGTCCAATATCCAAAACATACAGAGAACTCAAGAAACTCACAGCTAAGAAAACAAATAACCCAATAAAAATGGACAAGTCAATAAATGTATGAGGAAATGTTCAACATCATTAGCAATCAGAGAGATGCAAATCAAAACTACCTTGAGATTTCACCTAGCCCCATTTAAAATGGCAATCATCAAAAATACAAACAACAACAAATGCTGACAAGGATGTGGAGTAGCAGTAATCATAATACATTGTTGGTGGGATTGCAGATTAGTGCAACCACTTTGGAAAACAGTATGAGGGTTCCTCAGACAAATGAGAATGAATCTACCCATGATCCAGCAATATTACTTCTGGGTATCTACCCAAAAGAGTGGAAACTAAACTACCAGACCGAAGAATATGTAGCTATGCTAATGGCTGCACAATTAACAATTGCCAAACTATGGAACCAGCCAAGATGTCCATCAACAAATGAATGGATTACAAAACTATGGGATATGTACACAATGGAATTTTACTCAGCCATAAAGAAGAACAAAATCATGTCATTTGCAGGGAATGGAGAGAACTGGAAAATATGCTAAATGAGATTACTCGGTCACAAAAAGTAAAAAAAATCATATGCTCTCCCTAATATGTGGAAGCTAGGGAGAAAGTAGTACATAATAGGGACTCCAGATGAAGAAGGAGAATCCTTAGATGAGCAAAGAAGGTGACTTAACTGAAGGTGATGGGGATGGAAGGAGGGAAACACCCTAATGCACATGATGTAGTTTCACAAACATATTAAAGTCAATCACTAAACTGAACTTGAGAAGGGGAGAGGGTGAAGGAGTGGGGCGGAAATTGGGGAAGGGTTAAATGAGTAATGTGTGCATGTATGCCTTTACCAGCTTATACCTAACAAAGATGTATAATTACAATGCACCAATAAAACATGGGCAAGTAAACTAAATAGATACTTCACAAAAGAAGAAATAGAAATTGCTAATAAATGTATGAAGAAATGTTTAACATCAGTTGGGCGTGGTGGCGCATGCTTGTAATCCCAGCATTTGGGAGGCTGAGACCGGAGGATCCGGGTTCGAGGCCAGCCTCAGCTACCTAATGAGGCACTCCGCAACTTAGTGAGACCTGGTTTCAAAATAAAGAATAAAAAATAGGACTGGGGGTATAGCTCAGAGATAGAATGCCCCTGAGGTCAATCCCCAGTACCACGAAAAAAGAAAAAGAAATGTTTAACATCATTAACAATCAGAGAGATGCAAACCAAAAGTACCTTGAGATTTAACCTAACCCCAATTAGAAAGTCCATCATTAAAAACTAAAAATAGACGCAGGTAAAGGTGTGGAGAAGTGGAAACTCTAATGAATCTACCATATGATCCAGCAATACCATTTCTGGGTATCTTTCCAAAAGAATGGAAACTAAACTATCAGACTAATGCATATGCATTTATGTTTATAACCTCACAGTTCAGAATTGCTAAACTATAGAACCAGCCAAGATGTCCAGCAACAAATGAATGGATTACAAAACTATGGGATATTGCACAATGGAATTTTACTCAGCCATAAAGAACAAAATTATGTCATTTGCAGGAAAATAGAGAGTCCTGGAAAACATTATATTAAGTGAGATTAGGCAGTAACAAAAAGTAAAAAATCAGGTGTTTTCCCTAATTTGTGGAAGTTAGGGAGAAAGTGGTCATAGGAGGGACTCTAGACAAGGAAAGAAAACTTTAGATGAGCAAAGAAGGTGACCTATCTGAATGTGATAGGAGGGAAGGGAAGATGAAACACCCAAATGCACAGGATGTACATTAACAAACATATCAATCACTAAACTAAGCATGAGAAGGGGAAAGGGGGGAAGGTATGGGGTGGGAATTGGGCAAGGGTTAACTGAGACCTGTGTGCATGTGTACCTCTACCAGCTTGTAAGTCACAAAGATGTATGATTACAATGCACCAATAAAATTTAAAAAAATAAAGTATATGGAAGATAAATTTTTGAGTCATTTAATAACCCAAAAGTCTTATCTTTCTATCATATTTGATTGAGAGTTTGGCTGTACATCAAATTTCAATATAAACACAGATAAGAATTATTTCTAGCAACTTTAGAACAATGGATTTGTACTGTGTAATCGTGGATAAATTTTATTCTATTCTTACATATATTTTATAGTTACCTACTAAATTTCATTATGCAGTATCATGATTAATAGTTATAGTAATATTATACTTCTAAATCTATATATGCTATAAAAGATGAATGTTAATCATATTACTGTTTGAGGGAAATAAAAAGTTTTAATATAAAATTGATATATAAATAAAATCAAGAAGTTAAGCAAAAATACTGTAATATTACTTAGAAATATCAGCATGGACTCTCATTATTTTGTCTTGTTTCTGAAACTGTACATTTTCTAGCTTTGCTCACTGAAAAAGCCTAGCATCAATGACAATATATGAACCATAAGTACATTAATACCCAAGGCTTCTTAGAGAAATGGCTGAATCCATCTGGTAGAGGGCTGACAGAATTAGTCTGAGATCTCTGCCAAAAAGTAATGTTTTCAAGAATAATAAGTTGTGTTGAGAAAGAGAGAGAGAAAGACAAAGACAATCTAGGGTGGTGGTGCACACCAGTAATTCTAGTACTTGGGAGACTGAGACAGAAGAATAGCAGATTTGAGGCCAGCCTCAGCAACTTAGCAAGACACTCCATCAACATAAGCAAGCAAGACCTGTTTCAATACAAAAAATAAAATAGGGTTAGGGGTGTAGCTCAGAGGTAGAATGCCCCTGGGTTCAATTCCCAGTACCAAAGGAAAAAAAAAGAAATTCACACAATTCAACAATAAAAATGAGTTTGAGATGAAACTCATAAAGAGAAAGGGAAACCTATGCCTCCTTGGATGTCACATCAAATAGGCAGCAACTGAACACTATCCCTTAAAAAGAAGGGCATCACCCTGCCTGTCGTGTATTCACTATATTTCAGGATAACAAAGTATTTTCAGATGATGAGGTAAAGTTCTTTTTTGTTGAAGAATTCTGGCTATAAATGTGGAAGGAATGATAGAATGGGAAAACTTTGTTTTGTAACTCCAAATAAAATAAATAATGGATTCAGGCAATAATAAGCTAATGAAAACTGAAAGAAGGTTATAAGATATTTAATAATGATGAGATTAGGTTGCCAGGACCAGTTTCCACTAATTAGTTCAGGCATCACTAAAGGTGAAATAAACCATCATTGTGGTCCTGAGAAGAGATGCAATATGGCACATAACATTACCTATAAAGTACCCTTGCAAAACAAACAAACAAACAAAAATAAAGCCTTGAAATTGCTTCATTTAGAGCAGATAAATGAAAGAAAGTTAGTTACATGGCACTAAAAAGAAACAAAGAAACCTAGAGTGTTGAATATCACTATTTGGAGAGGAGTGGAGCTCTGGGGATTGAACTCAAGAGCATTCTTCCTCTGAGCTATAATCTAATCCGGTTTTATGTTTTATTTGAAACAGGGATTTTTTAAGGGTTTCATAACGCTGCCAGCCTCAAACCTGCAACCCTCCTGTTTCAGCCTTCCAAGTATTACTAGGATTAGAGGCATGTGCCACCAATGCACCCTGCCTACTAATCTAATTTTTGCAAAAATTCAGTAGCATGAGGGAAATAAAGACAGAGTTGGATGGGCCACAGTGTCACAGCTCCTTAATAGCTGGATCTTGAGCAAGCTTTGGTGCGCTGGAATCCTGCAAGGCAGATGATTCCAAAAGAAGGAATGTGTGGCATATCCCACTTTGCATTATGTTATGTTCTGGAAATTTGGGGTGCGTTGGGCTCTGCCTCACTAAGTTGCTGAGGCTGTCCACAAACTTGTGATCTTCTTGTCTCAGTCTCCCACTCCCAGGTACTGGGATTACAAGTACACACACCCTTCCCAGATTTTACTAAATATTTTTAAAGAGACATTCCTCTGGTGTTTACATGTAATTACTTCTTTGCTTTCTATATTTTGAAGCTTAATATTCAATATTATTTTCTCTTTTTTGTTTGTTTGTTTTGGTAGGGTATTCTCCAAGCTACCCTCAGTCATTTTTATTTTTTATTTTGAAACAGCATTGCTAAATTGCTGAGACTGGCCTTGAATCTGCAATCATCCTGCCTTAGCCTCCCAAGGACTGTCATTACAGGCATGCATGACCACATCCAGCTCAATATTATTTTCCTGTACTATGTCTAAGCTTCAACATTTAATGTTTAACTCTAATCCTTTTGGATTTTTGTTTGTTTGTTTGTTTTTTGTGGAGAGGAGTAAGAAATGTTAGAATTTCTAAATTTATCAATTGATTCAAGTAGTTAGTAATTTTAGAAGTTCTAACATTCTACATTCATCAATTTGATTCAATCCAACCAATATTTAATAGTACCTAATCTTTGCCAAGTATTAAGGATGTGAAGATGAATATGAAGATAAGTGGAAATAATATCAGTTCACACCCAGTAAATAGAGGTAAAGTATTAACTTCTGTCAAGAAGGAATGAGAACTGGCTTCATACAGAATTTACAATTTGAGCTGGGACCTTAAGAATGAATGCATAAGAGCTTGTCAGAAGTGAATGGAAACTTCCTCACAGGAAATAGGAGTGTGAAGGTGCAGATTTGTGAAACTAACTTTGAGCTTTGGGCACCTATGACTCTGCAGGAAGATTTATGTAATAGGGGAAAAGGCAGGACAAACTAGTGAAGTGAGCAATGTCCCCATTTCTCATTTGCAGACTCTATGTCATACTTTATAAAAAGAGAAGTAATTTGAAGGACCGAAAGAGCGAATTTGGTGTTTTGGTAAAGGTGTGGGAGGCAGAGAGAAAAAGTAGCAGGAGATTGTAATAAGTTAGACAATAACTGATATGGGCCTGAATAATTAGTGGAAGTGAGAACAAAGAAAGTAGTATGAATTTAAGAGATGTTTAATGATTAATTAGAGAAAAAGAATTAAAATGACTTCATAATCACAACTATGATATTGGTTCCCTAGGGGTGCCCTGAATCTTACCTTTGCTTTGAAGTAAATCCATTATCATCATTGCCATCTAGAGAAGTGGGTAGCTTTCTAAACAAGCAAGAGTATAAAAGTGACCACTGAAAAGAAGGAAGGGATTTCAGAGACCTAAGCAAATGTGATCACTTGATTCATAAAATACCCCACTGCAGTTTTATAGTTTAGTTTGGTGAATAGGATAACCATGTTAGAAACAGAACACACACACACACACACACACACACACACACACACACACACACCAAACATAATTATACGTATTGACAAATTGGAACCAAATTTTAAGACTACTTTAACCAAAAGACAGCTATGCTGGGCATAGTGACACATGCCTGTAATCCCAGTAATTGGGAGGCTAAGGCAGGAGGATCACAGGTTCAAAGACAACTTTAGCAACTTAGTGAGACTCTCAGCAATTTAGCAAGACTCTGTTTCCAAATAAAAAGAGCTGGGGATATAGTTTACAGATAGTCTGACCCTGGGTTCAATCCTAAGTACCACATGTATGTACACACACTCACACACACACACACACACACACACACACACACCCCAAAGAGAATGGAAAGGTAAGAAGAAAGTATTTTCAATATAGAGAGTAGAGACTCATCTATAATATAGAAGGAACTAAAAATCACAAATAAAAACCAAATAATAAAATAATAATCAGACTTGAACTATTTCACTAAAAATATTAAAGAGCATTCAAATGTTCAGTAGACCTATCCAAAGTTTCTGTGACTGGTGGCCAAGCCAGGGAGAATGGCTATGTCTCAGCTGGTCAGATTACACATCCCACCCACACAGGAAATAAGCAAACAATGGAGAAAGGAAAAATGAATTTTATGCAGTTTGATGAAACTGAGGAGAAGCAGCTAGTAAAAAAGAGTTGGTTATAATTTATAGAAACAAAAGCAAGGCGATATACACAGGTATAACATCTAGTCTGTACTGTTAGAGAATATGTCAGTTCTACTGTCTCTGGCATCTGTCCTCAGCATGAGGAAGTACTGAATACAGAAAAGTAGTTATTAGGAAGTTGTTTTTCATTTCAAAGGGGGTCTGTTTCAGTTCATTCATTCATTAATCATCTAAGTCTTGAAAAACTACTATATGAGCACAAGAATGGTGAATTATAAACAACAACAAGAATAGCAAACAAGTAAGTGGGTAGTGTTAAACATCAACAAGGTTTTGGAGAACCAGAATTCTCAAAAACAGTTACAGGAAATGTAAAATGAACACTTTTCAAAACCTTTAGCCAATATCTTGATACATGCATACCCTAGAGGTAGAAATTTCACTCCTAAATTGTAACAAATAGGCCTGCACTTCTTGTTGAACAAGAGAATGTTTACTGTGACAATATTGACAAAATCAAAGTTTAGAAAAAATAAAATTGAGCTGAATAGAATGGATGAATTATGATGAATTCATGGGATGGATGACTACATAGTAAGGGGCAAAGGATAAAACAGATATATGCAGCAACACAGATAAATCTCACAAATACATTGTAGAGTTAAAGAAACTAGAACAAAAGAATACATTCTATATGAATCTTATTTATATAAAGTTCTAAAACAGGTAAGACTATGGTGATGGATTGTTAAGGTATTGGTTACCTGTTTTGGGAGGGGACAGAGGAAATTCAAGGATTTTGGTAATGTTATGTTTCTCAGTCTGCCTGGGACTTACATGATGCATTCACTCTGAATTTCATTCAGGTGTGTACACTCTTAACATCTACACTGTGTACTAAGTACACATGTACTCGTAACATGTGCACCCATTTTGTGTAAATATGCTTGATAAATAACTTTATAAAATAACTGGAATTATTTTAGCTCAAGGCCTTATTATAAAATTCAAAGGATTATTTCAGAAACATTGAATTTCCCTCATGAAACATATTATATACAGATTTCTAAGCAATTAATTCACTATTTGTATTCTACTTGGGTTGAGATATATTCATGATTACTAATATAAACATATGCTTATCCACCTATTCATACCTTTATCCATATACTGATATATAGGCAATATGTAAAAAAATATTATCCATCTTTCAAAGTTCATTTCGAGTCAGTACTATTTCTATTTCTTCTCAATTGTTCCAATCACTTAAAACTCTCTTTTCTTGACTTCTCTGGGAATTATCAATTGCATAAAATCATTGCAAAATTTAACACATGCTGCTTTGTAGTATTTCTTAAGTATTCCATGTAAGATAATCTTTTCTCCCAGACTGTGTATTTCTGAATGGAGGTAAATCATTTACATTGAAACACAATTATGTGGGCTGGGATGTAGCTCAGTGGTAAAGCAATCGCTCTGCAAGTGTAACGCCCTGGGTTCGATCCCCAGTGTTAAAAAGACAAAAAAAAATAGCCAAGCTGAAACACAATTATGTATTTGGTATATACTCACTACTTATTGAATCAATAGTTTAGCTAGAATATCATTGACAGCATCATTTTTATTCATAGCACAATAATGTCAAATATTATACCAGCATACAGACACACTCTCATGCAAATCTGCAAATCTCTTTCCTTTTCTGAGAGTTAAGTTGTGTATTGTAGTTCCTTCTCACTAGTAAATTGAAATCAAATAGTTATTTTCCTTCTCTCCCCTAGTAGTCAGGGCAATAATTCAAAGTATAGGCTTGGTCAATTAAATGTGATTCAAAGAAGCAAGAACAATGTAGACTCCATTCCAACAATGGCAGAGAGAGCATTTTCAGAAGCAGTTGTGGCAGTAGAGTAAACTTCTGTAGCATGATTTGACTATGGTTTATATCATGTATCCCTTTCTAGGGAATCTGTGACCCATCCAGCATCCTTTCAAATTTTCCTTCTCTATTTATGTCACAGTAACTTTCTTTCTGACTAAAAATGCTTTGGAATACATATCTATGTATGTGTGTGTGTGTGTGTGTGTGTGTGTGTGTGTGTGTGTGTGTATGTATGAGTACCCTAAAATATATATTCTGAAGAAAAATACATATGTGTCTGTGTTACATATCAACATCACATAATTTAGATTTTTAGCAACTAAAAAGTAGAGGCTGTAAGCATTGTTTACTTTCTCAACCATCCATACACATCAATTTTTGTTCCGTTGTTTTCTAAACAGACTTAATTGCTTTTGTCTGCCTGTTTTAATAAAATATTTTTACTAGTTTATTGTAGAAATTGGGTCTTTTTTTTTTTTTTGCGGTACTGGGGATTGAACTCAGGGGCATTCTACCTCCGAGCTACACCCCCAGCCCCTTTTTATTCTTTATTTTGAAACAGAGTCTCACTGAGTTACGGAGTGCCTCACTAGGTAGCTGAGGCTGGCCGCGAACCCGGATCCTCCAGTCTCAGCCTCCCGAATGCTGGGATTACAAGCGTGCGCCACCACGCCCAGCTGAAATTGGGTCATTTTTAAGAATAATATTTTCTAATACTAAGAAAGGCTGTATACTTATTTATGTTTTCTTTTCATCAATTTTATGTACTTATTTTTGAAAGTTTACTTATTTCCCCATCTGGTATGTAGTGTGAAAACATAAATCTACATTTTTCTAACTAATCAGCCAGCCTGACACAAGTTGTCAAATAGCCTTTTGATTTCTAACTGATCTGAATCACCATTTTAGAAGCTCTTAAATTTCTATATGTTTGTATATCTTTGGATACATGGATATTTTTCTGTTTCATGGATCTATAAATTTATTCATGCATTTGCATGTTCCTTATTTAATTATTGCAACTTTATAATTTGATTTATTTTCTGATGAGCATGTCATATCTTGTTTTCACTAAAATATACTCTTTTGTACTAATTTTATCTATTTCCTTATTCATAATGCTGTTTTTTATTTCTCTTCTTTTCTCTCAATTATCTTTGTAACAATTTCACCTATACTATTGTTGTTCTCAAAGGACAAATTCTTAAGTTTATTCATCAGTTTTATAGTTTTTTCTGTCTGCTTAAATCATGGTTTGTTCAATGTACTTTTATTTAAATAATTAATATCATCAGTTTCAAATAAACTCAGCTCTTTAGGGATGATTCTAACTTGCTAAATCTCAAATATGTTCTTTCCAAATTTTTTCTTGGTTTTGCTAATTCCATATCACAAATTGTCCCAAAATTCAACTAGGCAAAGTCTACCCTTACTCATGGCCCCTTTTATATATAATTGTGAAGCCAACTTTCTCATCTTAGACTGAACTTTTTCAGTAAAATCATCAGTTCTTACATATAAATCTTGTTTCTTAATCTGGACTTTTGTATGTATCTATATTCTCTCTTGATAGACTGAAATTATTACAAACAGGAACCAAGTTCCAAAACAATTTATCATGGTTTTCAGTGAAAGTTTTCTTTTTTAATTGAGCCATTGACAAATATATATTAGCCATTTATCTATTTAGTCATCTATCATTTCATACAAAGAATACCATAGAAAGACTAGAAATATATTAAAAATAGGTTAAGTTTGGTCAGTACAAATCAGATTTAGGAACAAAATTGGATGGCACATTAGAAATAAGAGGGCCTATATGTTTATAAATACAAAAATTTTAATTTGGGGCTTCTCAATAACTAAAGCAAAAATTGAAGCATGGTTGGTATTTGTCAGGAGAATAGTGTGTAGTATAATCAGAGTGTGTTGCTTTGTATATGGACAAGAATGTGTGCAAATTGAAATTCTTGATGTTGAGAGTCTTATAGAAATCCGGAACTATACTGTATGTCCCCTAGAAGAGAAGAAAACAAGAACTTTATGATAAGGCCAATTAAGTGGCCTAAGGCAACAAAGAGCCTGAGTCATTACTGCCTAGGGTGGTGGTAAAAATATCAAGGGTCCTATAAGTAAAATTGTAATGGATCTCTAGGGAAAGTTTATCCTCTGAGAAGTTGAATATCCTGGTAAGAATATTCAAGATAGAAGCCATAGCATGCCTTACACCTTTGATAATCAGAAACATGGGAGTGGGTACATAAAGATTGTTAGCACTATCCCTTTTTTCTCATTCCAGAAATTTTATTAGAATATGGAAAAAGAGTGGAAATGGTATAGATTTAATCTATGTAAGCCATGTCATGATGAAGCAGACTGTCTCTGAAATGACTTCCTCAGACTGAGGATTAAAGCTCCAAATTAAGTTTCAACTTCTGAACTTCCCTTTCTGCATTTCTTCTTACTGAGAGTTAAAGGCTCAAGGGCCACCATCCCTTGAGTTTACCCAAGTCAAGAAGCTGAGACTGACCAGTTCTCTGACGATCTGAATCTACATGTATATCTCCTGCCTTAGGTCCACTCTGTTGTCTCTTCTATTTTAAAGCTGTCTCTGTCCCTGAATCTCTGTAGATGGTGATTTGAAACATAAAAGTTTCCTCTATTTTCTTTCAAAGCTGAAGTGTGTGTGTGTGTGTGTGTACTGGGGATTAAACCCAAGGTCATTCTACTGCCGAGTTACACCCCCAGCCCTATTTTCATTTTTATTTTGAAACAGGGTCTTTCTAGGTTGATGAGATTATCAACTTTACAGTAAATAAGACATTAAACCTAAAATTTATTAATGTTTTCCAATGATTAAAAAAAACTACTCATTGGATCAAAACAGAGAAATTATCACCATATGCAAGGATAGTTTATTGTTAAGGTGTGTGTAATTTATTTGTATTCAACAAAAGGTCATAAAGCATTAAAATAACCTGTGTACAATGTTTCAGTTTACTACAACACCATGAATTCAGATCAACCTTGAGATACTTAATACCAGGAAGTAAAGTGGTCTCTAATGTCTGAAGAATATGTTTTGAGAGAGTCAAAGGCCTTTTAACAATGCAAACAGGGATAACAGGACACTAAATCTGAATGAGAAGGCTTTTTCCTGAGCATGCTGCTTTTGTATTCTTGAATGAAGTTATCTTCATTGCTTGCTGCTTCTTCTTCATGGGATGTTAAACATTCAGAAAAATTTATGAAGCCATAAACCTCTAAGATTTCTTTTCCTGCTTAAGCTAAATCAAGGCAATCTTTTTTTATTTGCCTAATCCACACTACTAAAGTCAGTTTATCATTGACTGAAGTGACCAGAGTTATTCCCTCTGGGATACCATTATAATGATCCTCTTTATTTTTATTTCTCACTTTACTATTTTGCTAAAATCAATATTTGAGGCTTCATTAAATTGACAACTATATCTGAAATGCAAATGAATATTTGGTGCCTTCAGTTCTTAAAAAAAGTAAACATGTCAGCAGTGTTATACGAGTGTATATGTTTATTTTAAAATTTTCTACTCAGCAGGTTCCTTTATACTTATGTAGATAACTTTTTTGTTTTTTTCTTTTAGATAACTCTTTACATGAATTTAAATTGGAAAGTATATTCCTGCCTTAGTTTGCTATTGCCTTTTTGTAAAACTAAAAAATAATTAAATTAGTAAAGTCAATACTGATATTATATGAATTATATTTTTTATAGAGTTCTGCATGTCTCTTGGACTTATGCTCAGTTTCCTTGCCACCCATGAATTTGAACAAGAATTCTCAAGAACAAAAGGTGAGAATTTGGATAATTTGTCACCACACAGCTTGGTTCTGTCATTTTACATTAATAGATTTTGTGACTGAGTGACCTTGTTAATACAGAAATATGTTTTCTGCCATGTCATCGGTAACAATCTTCTAAATAGGAAAAGCTAGCATTAAACAAAATCATGGTTGATTTCATTCCATTTTTCTTTTACTTTAGCAAAAGTAAACAATTTTTTTATAATACAACCACCATTAGTAAAAATTTACTTATTTCATTTTTTTAAATATACCTTCATTGGTGCATTATAGTCTCACATTATAGTGTAGTTCAGAATGACACACAGAACTTGGTGAGCTTTCCTCTGGCTCCCTTCTCACTCCCTCCCCTTCCCCATACATGATATTGAGATTGGCATTGATTACATAATATATTATACATAATTACCTTCATTGATTCTCCTCACCACCACCATTCTCCCCTATATTCCCTCCATCACTCCACTGTTGTTTCACGTCCTTTACCTAAAGTCCCTCTTATAATCCTGATTCTTTCTATCTTCCAAATTTTGTAATACACTCATCTATTGATGGTTACCTAAGTTGGTTCCATAATTTGGCTATTGTGAATCATGCTGCTATAAACATAGAAATGTATTATCACCATAGTATTCTGACTTCAGTCCCTTTAGAAAGATACTCAGGAGTGGTATAGATGAATTGTAGGGTGGTTCCATTTCCAGTTTTCTGAGGAATCTCCAAACTGCTCTCCACTCCATGGAGGCTGCACTAATTTGCAATTCCACCAACAGTGTATAGGAGATCCTGTTTCCCCATGTCCTCACCAGCATTTATTATGTGACTTCTTGATGATTACCATTCTAATTGGATGATTTGTATATCTCTGGTTGCTAATGAAGACGAACACTTTTTCATATATATACTGGCCACTTGTATTTCTTCTTTTATGAAGTGTCTATTTAAATCAATTGCCTATTTTTTTTTTTTTTTTTTTGGCGGTACTGGGAATTGAACTCAGGGGCATTCTACTTCCGAGCTATACCCCCAGCCCTATTTTTTATTCTTTATTTTGAAACTGGGTCTCACTAAGTTGCGGAGTGCCTCACTAGGTAGCTGAGGCTGGCCGCGAACCCGGATCCTCCGGTCTCAGCCTCCCGAATGCTGGGATTACAAGCGTGCGCCACCATGCCCGGCTCAATTGCCCATTTCTTAATTGAGCTTTTTTTAGTTATAAATCTTTTAAGTTATTTGTATATTCTAGATATTAGTCTTCTATCATGTGGTCGCTGGCCAAGATCACTCCCATTCTGTAGGTTCTCTTTAGACTATTGATTCTTTCCTTTTTGCTGCATAGAAACTTTTTTAATTTAGTGCTATCCCAATTATTAATTCTTGTTTTAATTTCCTGAGCTTTGGGGTTCTTATTGAGGAAGTTTCCATGAGTGCCTGTATGTTGGCACATTGGTCCTATGCCCTCTTCTAGTAATTTCAAGGTCTCGGGTCTATTTTCCAAGTCGTTGATCCAAATTGAGTTGACTCTTGTGTAGAGCTAGAAGTTGGGATTTAATTCCACTTTTCTAAAAATGAATATCCAGTTTTCCCAATACCATTTGTTGAAAAGGCTGTCTCCTCAAGCATATGATTTTGGCATCATTGTCAAAAATCAAAAGATAATCAAATAAATAAATAAAATAAGTGTGTGGATTTGTTTCTGCATCTTCTATTTATGTTCCATTGCTCTTGTGTTGGTTTTTGTGCCAATGCCATGCTATACTTATTACTATAGTCATGTAGTGTAATTTTTTAATTAATTTATTATTTTTTATTGGTGCGTTGTAATCATAAATCTTTGTTAAGTATAAGCTGATAAAGGCATACATGTACACATTTCTCATGTAACCCTTCTTCAATTCCCACCTCACTCCCTGGTCCTCCTTCCTTCTCACGTTCAGTTTAGTAATTGATTTTGATATGTTTGTGAGAGTACATCATGTGCATTAGGATATTCCCCCCTCCCATATCATCTTCAGTTAAGTCAACTTCTTTGCTCATCTAAGGTTTCTCTTTCTTCATCTAGAGTCCCTCTTATGCCTCATTTTCTCCCTAGCATCCACATATTAGGGAGAGCATACAACTTTTTATTTACATAATGTTTTCTAGTTCCATCAATTTGTCTGCAAATGATATGATTTTGTTCTTTTTTATGGCTGAGTAAAACTCCATTGTGTATATATCTCATAGTTTTGTAATCCATTCATCTGTTGATGGACATCTTGGCTGGTTTCACAATTTTGTAATTGTGAATTCTGTGGCTATAAACGTAGATACACATACACTAGTCTGATAGCTTGGTTTCCATTCTTTTGGGCTGGATCATATGGTAGGTTCATTCCCATTCTTCTGAGGATCCTCCATACTGTTTTCCAAAGTGGTTGCACTAATTTGCAATCCCACCAACAATGTATTAGGGTTCCCACTTCTCCACACCCTCGCCAGCATTTGTTGTTGTTTGTGTTCTTGATGATTGCCATTCTGATTGGGGTTAGGTGAAATCGCAAGGTAGTTTTGATTTGCATCTCTTTGATTGCTAATGATGTGGAACATTTCCTCATACATTTATTGGCCATTTGTATTTCTTCTTTTGTGAAGTGTCTATTTAGATCCTTTGCCCATTTTTTGATTGGGTTATTTGTTTTCTTAGCTGTGAGTTTCTTGAGTTCCCTGTATATTCTAGATATTAGTCCTCTATCAGAAGAGTAGCTGGCAAAAATTTCCTCCCCCTCTGTAGGCTCTCTGTTGAGGTTCTTGACAGTTTCCTTTGCTGCACAGAAGCTTTTCAGTTTAATACAATCCCTTGTATTGATCTTCCTTTGAGTTGCCTATGCCTTTGGGGTCTTTTTGAGAAAGTTTTTACCTGTGCCTATGCATTGAAGTGTTGGTCCTATGCCCTCTTCAAGTAGCTGCAAGGTCTCTGCCTGACTTCCAGGTCTTTGATCCACCTTGAGTTGACTGTTGGGCAGGGTTGTGAAAGTGGGGTTTATTTGCATTGTATGGTTAACCAGTTTTGCCAACACCATTTGTTGAAGAGGTTATATTTTTTCCACTATAGTTTTGGCTCCTTTGTCAAAAAATCAGTTGACTGTAAGCTTGTAGGTATGTTTCTGAATCTTCTATTCTACTCCATTAGTCTATGTGTCTGTTTTTGTGCCAATACCATGCTGTTATTACTATGGCTTTGTAGTATAGTTTGAAGTCAGGTATTGTGATACCTCCTGCATGGTTCTTGTTCCTAAGAACTACTTTGACTATCTTGGGCTTCTTGTTTTTCCAGATGAATTTAAGGACTAACTTTTCTATGTCTGTGAGAGGGACCTTGGTAATTTCATGGGTATTGCATTGAATATGTAGTTACTTTTGGGAGGATGGCCATTTTGATGATATCTATTCTGCTTATCCAAGAGCATGAAAGATCTTTCCATCTTCTAAGGTCTTCATTGATTTCTTTTTTCAACTTTTTTATAGTTTTCCTTATAGAGGCCTTTTACTTCTTTGGTTAGGTTTCTTCCTAAGTATTTTATTTTTAGGGTGCTATTGTGAGTGGAATTGTTTTCTGTATTTCTTTTTCAGTGGATTTATGGTTGGCATACAGGAAACCTTCTGATTTTTTATGATTGATTTTGTATCCAGACACTTTGCTGAATTTGTTGATCAGTTCTAGAAGCGTTTTGGTTCAGTTTGTTGGGTCTTCTAAGTATAGTATCATGCCGTCTGCAAAAAGGGATAGTTTTAGGTTTTCTTTTTCTATTTTTACACCTTTGATATCTGTCTCTTGCCTTATTGCTCTGGCTAGAGTCTCAAGTTCTATATTGAACAGAAGTGGTAATAATGGACATCCTTGTCTTGTTTCTGTTTTTAGTGGGAACTCTTGTAGTTTTTCCCCATTTAATATAATGTTTACTGTGGGCCTATTGTGTATTGCCTTTATGATGCTGAGTTATGTTCCTTTTATTTTGATTCTTTACAATGCTTTTAGCATGAATGGGTGTTGGATTTTGTCAAATGCTTTTTTAGCATCAATTGAAATGATCATGTGATTTTTGTCTTTGATTCTGTTTATGTGATGAATTACATGGATTGTTTTCCATATGTTGAACCAGCCTCGCACCCCTGGGATGAACTTGAGTTGATCATGGTATATAATTTTCTTGATGTGGTTTTGAATGTGCATTGCTGATATTTTGTTTAGCAGTTTTGCATCTAAGTTCACTAATGATATGGGCCTATAGTTTTCTTTTCTTGAGCTGTCTTTATTTGACTTTGGTATTAATATGATGTTGGCTTACTGAATATATTTGGGAGGGTCTTGTTTCTTTCTATTTCATGGAATAGTGTGAAGAGTATTGGGGTTAGCCCTTCTATAAATGTTTTATAAAATTCACTTGGAAAACCGTCTGGCCCTGGGCTTTTGTTTGATGGTAAACTCTTTATTGCTGTTTCTATCTCTTTGATTTTTATTGGTCGGTTTAAGTTTTCAATATATTCTTGACTCAATTTAGGAAGGTTATATGTGTCCAGAAAATTTTTCAATTTCTTCTAGATTTTCCATTTTGTTGGAGTATAGTTGTTTGTTTGTTTGTTTTCCCCGCTACTGGGGATTGAACTAAGGGGCATTCTACTTCCAAGCTACACCCCTGGCCCTATTTTTTATTATTTTATTTTGAAACAGAGTCTCACTAAGTTGCACAGTGCCTTACTAGGTAGCTTAGGCTGGCCTTGAACCTGGATCCTCTGGTCTCAGCCTCCCAAATGCTGGAGTATAGTTTTTAAAAGTAGTTTCTGATGATCCTCTGTATTTCCACGCTGTCGGTGGTAATATCCCCCTTTTCATCTCTTATTTTGGTAATTTTTTTTGATTCTCTCTTTTGGTTAGGTTGGCTAATGCTTTATCTATCTTGTACATTTTTTCAAGAAACCAGCTTTTGGTTTTGTTGATTCCCTATATTGTTTTTTATTCTCTACTTCACTAATTTCTGCTCTGATTTTAATAATTTTCTGTTTTCTACTGGATTTTGGATTAGACTGCTCTTGTTTATCAAGGGCTTTGAGCTGTGTCATTTGGTTATATATTTGGTGATTTTTTGTTCTTCTTATGTGGGCACTCAGTGGTATAAATTTTCCTCGTAGTACTGCCTTCAGGGTGTCCCAGAGGTTTTGATATGTTGTGTGCAGCAGGCCAGCTGCTGCCTCAGTTGCTTTTTCTGCCGATCGACTGGGAGCTGAAAATAAGACAAAAACAATACGGCGCCACACCACACATGCACACAGACACACACCTTGCAAGGGGAACAAATGTTCAACTTTATTGAGCAACCTTTGTGATATAAATACTGAGGGCTGACCTTGAGTACCCTCACAGACCCCAAAACCCAGTTGGCACAGCATCAATCAGGTTTTGGAGAAGCATTTGTTATTCACATCTTATCTAAATGGGGGAAAACAAAGGCATGGGTCATGAACCTTGAAGCACTTGATTACAAGTTCACTACCCTCAGGGTTTAACAACAGGCACTTACAGGAACTGGCTGAATTTTGATTACCCAAAGCAGCCATCTTAGCTCCTCATGTCTTTTTGCTTTTTGTATAAATCTTTTTGCTTCCCACAGTTGTGTCTCTGTTTTCATTAGTTTCTAGAATTTTTAAATTTCTTCCCTTACTTCTTCTATGTCCCATTCCTTGTTCAGCAGTGTGGTATTCAGTTTCCATGTTTTTACATGGTTACTCTGGGTCTTCTTAGAGTTGATTTCTAGTTTGATTGCATTGTGTTCTGAAAAGATGCGGATACTTATGTTACATTTTTAAAATTTGCCAGTGCTCACTTTGTGGCCCAGAATGTGGTCTATTTTGGAGAAGGTTATATGTGTCTAGAAATTGCTCAATTTCCATGGGCAGCTAGAAAAATGAATTCAGCTGTAATTGGGTGAAAGAATCTAATAGGTCCATTGGGTTTTTGGTATTCTTTAGGACTGAGGCATCTTTACTGGTCTTTTGTTTAGAAAATTGGTCTAGTAATGTGAGAGGAATATTGAAGTCTCCCAATATTATTGTATTGGGATTTATGCGAGACTTTATATCATGCAGAGTTTGTTTTATGAAAGTGGCTGTACCTATGTTTGGGGCATAAGTGTTGATAATTGTTATTTCCTCTTGCTGGATTGTTCTTTTTACTAATAAAAAAATGACCTTTCTTTTGTCTTCTGATAACCTTAGGCTTGAAGTATAATTTACCTAATATCATAGTTGCTATTCCTGCTTGTCTTCAAGTTCCATTTGTATGGATTACCTTACTCCAGCCCTTCACCTTTAGTTTGTGGGAATCTTTGCTTGTAAGATGTGTTTCTTGCAGGCAGCATACTGATTAATTCGGGTTTTAATACATTTTGCCACCTTGTTGGAAGTTGAGGCCATTTATATTCTGTGTGATTATTGAGAGATGATTTTTAATTCCTAACATTTTGAGTTTTGACTTCTGTTTTCAGTAGTGTTTGTTCATCTTTGCTTAGTTGTTTGCTTCCTGGAAATTATTGTTTCTCTCTTTTTGATGTTTACTTATTAGTTCTTCTTTGTAGTTAATCTCTTTGAGTATTTTCTCTGGTGCTGGTATGGAAAACAAATTCTTTCCGTTTCTGTTTGTCATGAAAGGTTTTTATTTCCCCCATCAATTTTGAGAGATAGTTTTTCTGGGTAGGAGAATCTTGGCTGCAAGTTATTTTCTTTCAGAGTTTGAAATATGTTGCTTCAGCCCTTCTTGGCCTCCATGATTTGGTTGGGGAGGTCTGGAGTGATTCTCATTGGTTTGAACATAAATGTCACTTGACTTTTTACTTTTTTTGCCTTTAGGATTCTATGCTTGGCCTCTATGTTAGTCAATTTGATTATTATGTTGCATGGTGAACCTCTTCTTTGGTCTTGTCTAGAGGGGGTTCTATGTTTCCTGTACCTTTGTCAACTTCTCTATGTTTGGAAAATTCTCTGATATTACTTCTTTGAAAAGATGGTTTATTCCATTAGTTTCAACTTCTAATCCCTCTTCTATGCCTATTATTCTTAGGTTAGCTCTTCTAAAATTGGCCCAGAGCTGGCCTGGTGGCACATGTTTGAAATCCCAGCATTTGGGAGGCTGGGACCAGAGGATCCGGGTTCGCGGCCAGCCTCAGCTACCTAGTGAGGCATTCCACAACTTAGTGAGACCCTGTTTCAAAATAAAGAATAAAAAATAGGGCTGGGGATGTAGCTCAGAGGTAAAATGTCCCTGGGTTCCATCTCCAGTACAGCAAAAAAAATAAAATAAAATAAAATAAAAAATAACACATAAAATTGGCCCAGATCTCGTCGATGTCCAATTCATGCTACCGAATTTTGTTTCTAAATTATGTGCTATGAATTAATTTTTGAAATGGTCATCTTCTAAGAGTGATATTCTATTTTCCAGGTGGTCTAATCTACTCTCTTTTTTTTTTTTTTGTGGTACTGGGGATTGAACTCAGGGGCATTCTACCTCCGAGCTATAACCCCAGCCCTATTTTTTATTCTTTATTTTGAAACTGAGTCTCACTAGGTTGTGGAGTACCTCACTAAGTAGCTGAGGCTGGCCGCGAACCCGGATCCTCCGGTCTCAGCCTCCCAAATACTGGGATTACAAGCATGTGCCACCACACCTGGCTCTAATCTACTCTTTATAATCTGTATTGATGCCTTCACTTCAATTATTCCATCTTTCACATCCTTCAAGGTTTCTCTTTGATTCCTGTTCAGAGTGTCAGATTCTTTGTTTATTTGTTCCTTTATTTCTTTCCAGCTCTCTCTTCATTCTTTTCAGAAATATTGTATTATTTCTGCTATTAAAGATCTGAATTGTTCTTCTGTTAATCTCTGCCATTCTGTGTGGGTGAGTTCTGTTATTGTGGGATTGTGGTGGCTTATTGTTTCTTTGCTATTTTTCCTTCCCATAGTTTCCCTGTTCTTAAATTTACATCTTTGCTGCTCTTGCAAGCCTTCTCTCAATTTATAGGTTTCTTATGTTTGTTTTCTCTTTGTGAGTAGTATCTCATACTGAGTTGCAATTCCTATAGGACTTCTTCTGCCCACTCTAATGGTGCCATTGGTGGGTTTCAGGTGTTGACTTCTAGGGTCTGTTTGTTGCTTCTGTTGTGGGGATTCATCTCAGAGGTGTGAGTGGACAGTTTGTGGTCTCTGTGTTTTTAGGCCTCAATGTGGGATGTTTTGAGCTATTCTTTCTATTAGCACAGATGAGTTTATCCTTAGAGTTTGGCAGTCCTTTCTGGTGGTTTACCTCTCTGGTCCAATCTCTGCAGTAGGGATTTAAAGGTTTCACTGGTATATACAAGGACATATTTTGTTCACTGGTGAAGTTATATGAGAAGTCACAGTGATGAATGCAAGAATAGGACAAAGTAGAGGGTCCAGTGGAATAAGAGTTTGAGTGTGTTGAGGTGATATACGGTACATATTAGAGATAGTGGATATGTCGGGGGATTCTGGTAGTCAATGTAGAGTATATAGTTGTAGTGGTATGAAATAGTCTTGATATGAGACATGGAAAAAAGGAAAAAGGAAAGAGAAAAAAAGTGAGAAGAATACAGATAGAAGAGAGGGAGGGAAGCTTGTAAAAGGGATGAGGAAAAGAGTCAACAAACTGAGCAAAAAAATAACAAAGAAACCAATCACCCAAACTAACATAAATAAAACAAAGCAATACAAAACAAAAACAGGGTAAAAACCAAACAAAAAAATGCCACAAAATAACAACAAGAAACAAAAACCCTGCATGTATGTAAGTACAGAGTCGAGTTGTCCTCTGCAGTCCTTTTGGATCTGCATGGATATTTTCAGCTTTTAAATGTCTGCTTACTATATTAGATTTTCAAGCATGTTTCAGGCAATCTTATTTGCTTTCTCTGTCAGTGCAGGCAAGGAGTTCCACTGGTGCCTCTCCCACTGTATGCTTGTGTCACAGGCCTGTCCCTGTGCCGCTCTTGTCTATGTAGGCAGAAGGGAGCCACTGGGCAGGGCATGGTGGCGCATGCTTGTAATCCCAGCATTCGGGAGGCTGAGACCAGAGGATCTGGGTTCGCGGCCAGCCTCAGCTACCTAGTGAGGCACTCCACAACTTAGTGAGACTCGGTTTCAAAATAAAGAATAAAAAATAGGACTGGGGGTATAGCTCGGAGGTAGAACGCCCCTGAGTTCAATCCCCAGTACCACAAAAAAAAAAAAAAAAAAAAAAGAAGAAGAAGGGAGTCATTGGGTCTGGACCCAGTGTATGTCAGAGGCTGCACACTTTCCACAGGCCCTGTCGGCTCTGTCTGCATCACTCTCTGCCTTTGCTGGTGGTAGGAGTGCAGTCTAAATCCCGAGCATTTTCCAGGGTTCCTGTAAGGTCTCTATGCCCTCTGTCCTCTGGGTCCCTCCTGCACTTCTGCTCCTATCCAATTTCTAGAAGGATAGGAGACGGAGTCTGTCCTTTGCATAGGGGCCCCCAGAGAGTATAGTTAACTTATAGTTCCATGCTGGTCTGGCTCTGGAGAGAAAGGTGAGCTGGGGTGTCCCAACCATAGGCTTAAGCTGGTTGTCCCAAGTGTTCTTGTCACTGTCAATTGTGTGGGGGATATCCCACCTGATTAGTGCATGGAGTTCTGGAGTTGCTTACTCCACATCTGGGTATGCAGGAGGTCCTTAGATGTCTCCGTGCTAGTAGACCCCATGCCAGGTGGCTGGCTCAATGGTGGCCACCACTCTGTGATGCACACCACTGCAGGAAGCACAGTCTCCTTTCCTCACCCTGGTTTGCTTTCTGGGTTCTCTTCAGCTACACTTCAATTTTTATTACTTTGTTCACTTTTTGCTGCTTTTTTCCTTTTGTCAAGAAGCTGCTTTTGCAGCGGTTTTGATTCAAGCTCTGCAGTGCAATTGAGTGCTGCTCTGGCTCTGGTGGAAGAGATGAGCTGGGGTGTCTCCACCATGGGCTTAAGCTGGTTGTCCGATATGCCACCTGATTAGGTTCTAGAGTCACTTACTCCATGTCTGGTCTCTGGGTATGCAGGAGGTCATTAGATGTCTCCGTGCTCGTAGACCCTGCCCAGGGCAGCCAGCTCAATAGTGGCCGCTGCTCCTAGGCATGGACCACTGCCAAGCACATGGTCTCCTAGTATGCTTTCTGGGTTCTTTTCAGCTGCACTTCAATTTTTGTTACTTTATTCACTTTTTCGTTGCTTTTTTCTTCCACCAAGAAGCTGCTTTTATGGCAGTTTTGATTTGAGCTCTACAATGCCTGAAGAGAGGTGTTTCACTCAGATGCCATCTTGGGCCCCTCCTTCTGTAGTATAATTTGAAGTCAGGTATTGTGATGATTCCTGCATGGTTCTTATTGCTGAGAATTTTGGGGGGTATTCTGAGTCTTTTGTTTTTATATATGAATTTTAGGACTAATTTTTCTAGCTCTGTGAAGATTTGAGCTCTACAATGCCTGAAGAGAGGTGTTTCACTCAGATGCCATCTTGGGCCCCTCCTTCTGTAGTATAATTTGAAGTCAGGTATTGTGATGATTCCTGCATGGTTCTTATTGCTGAGAATTTTGGGGGGTATTCTGAGTCTTTTGTTTTTATATATGAATTTTAGGACTAATTTTTCTAGCTCTGTGAAGAATGACATTGATATTTTAATAGAGATTGCATTGAATCTATAGATTACTTTTGGTAGAATGGCCATTTTGATAATTATTCTGTCTACCCAAGAACATGGGAGTCCTTTCAATCTTCTAAGATCTTCAATTTCCTTCTTTAGTGTTTTATAGTTTTCATTGTAGAGGTCTTTTACCTCCTTCATTAGATTTATTTTTTTATATTCTAAAAGTTACTTTTGAGACAGAGACCAGAGAGGGAACAAGTATGCAGATAAACTTTTGGCCTTTCATTCATAATCTGTTGATACAAATCTCTCCTGCTCTCTTCACTCTCAAAATGTATAAAATCCTTCTCTCATCCTTCTGTGTGTGTGTGTGTGTGTGTGTGTGTGTGTGTGTGTGTGTGTGTGTGTGGTACTGGGGATTGAACTCAGGGGCATTCTATCTCTGAGCTATACCCCCAGCCCTATTTTTTATTCTTTATTTTGAAACAGGGTCTCACTAAGTTATGGAGTGCCTCACTAAGTAGCTGAGGCTAGCTGCGAACCTGGATCCCCTGGTCTCAGCCTCCTAAATGCTGGGATTACAAGTGTGGCCACCACGCCCAGCTCCATCCTTCTGTTCTTACTCAATTGAACCATAAACACCAGGAGTAGGACAATGCTAAGACACAGAAGAGTCTCTTCCATAAGAAAAAACTCCTTAAAGAAATTATCATAAATTGGGGGAAGGCGGTAGGGAGGGGCCAAAGGAGCACTGAAGAAAGAAAATAATGCTATGTCCATATATGAAGATATCACAACCAGTCTCCCTACCATGTATGAAGGGGTTTAGGGTGGAATGCAGAATGTTTGCATGTAACACTTTGAATCTAATAAAAGTATAAAAACTACTAGATTCTTCCCCACTATGAGCTACTTAGTAAAAGACTGACTCATCTTTAAAGCTGTGCCTGTATGTTCATGCTCATTCAACTCAAATTCCATTTCTACTGATACTGAGTCAAAAGATTCCATATCCAGGATCATTTTGAGTGTTGACAATCCAAACATATTAACATAGAGGACTTAGTTGGGCATAGTGGTACATGGCTGTGATCTCAGTACTTGGGAGGCTAGGACAGAAGGATCACAGATTCAAGACCAGCCTCAGCAACCTAACAAGATGCTGTTTCAAAATAAAAAATAAAATGGACTAGGGGCATAGCTCAGAGGTAGAATGCTCCCAGTTTCAATATCTAGTACCAAGCACACACGAAAACACACATACAAATACACACACGAGCTAAAAATCTGCTATCCAATAGCACAATCAGATGAAGACAACCAGAAACTAGATCTCTGACAAAGTATGTGTGTATGTGTAAGAAAGAGGAAAACTATTTTAAATCAGACATAGAAAAATAGAATTAAGAGACCTCTAAAGATCAGTATAAAAATTAATTATGTAATATGGCTAAAAGACATTTTAATTCCTCTTCAGATATTTAAACCCATGGCATGTCACATTCTGTTGTTTCCACTTTATCTATTACATCAACCAATTCTGGCTCTGTGATTTGATATGAAAGGGGTAGTCTCCTAACCAAAAAGTGTGCTAAAGCAGGAAAGAACAGAATTTGCCCAAGGGAGACCAAGAATCCTAGTAATTTGGCTTCATTGGCATCTGGGAATTGTTCCTGTTGGAAGAGATAAAGACTCTTTACTGGGAATAGTCAACATTTGTTTCACTTGCTGGTTTCTCACTTTCCCAGTCTTGACCAGTCTTCACCATCAAATCCCAAGTACTGTGTGTATGTATGTAATTATCAACATAATTTACATGATGATGTGAGATTCTAAGCACCAATAAAAGCACATTATAAAAAAACCTATCTACTCTATTTTCTACAAATATATTTTCCTTCCATTACCATTCCTTTAGGCAATTCATTCTTTTTCAGGATCTGTATTCATTTTTCATTCATTCATTCCAAAGGTCTTTAATGGCTTCCTTAAATCAGTCTTATCTCTGACTCCCTCTGCATTCACATATCCTTATATTCACAATATCTTTTCATCTCCTTTTTGGTGGTGTAGACCCCCATTTGGAATTTCAGGTTAAGCTCCCAGTTTCCTGTCCCCTGCCAGCAATTAATCCAAAGTGAATCCAGAAGAGGATCCTGAGGAGTTCCCAGAAAGAGGGGGCACTCAACCCAGACCTGGTGATCCTTTACATACATGATGAAAAAAAATTTAAGCACAGAAATTTATTTTTTATACTAAGGAGAGAATATTGGTTATATCTAGAGTGAGAAATTTTCCAGAAATTTGAAAGTGACAGGCCTGGTAGAGAGACTGGCTTGGGGAGTGACAGGCCTGGAGAAGTATGTAGAACTTTCGATTAAAATTGTATTTCCTTGTTCTCCCATATGTCCTCTTTTAAACTTTTTAAAAAAATTTCTTCTTTGCCACCTCAGAACAGCAATGTTGGTATGGAATTTTGCCTAAAATTGAATAATGAAACAAACAAGCTTCTGATATGCTTTCAAATTGGATATAGGTTTCAGAAGGTTTAAGCTCTCCTTTTCTCTTGCTCCTTTAAGCTAAGCCTCAAGATGTCTCAAGCTAGTGGCCAAGAGGTAGCATAGAGCACTTCTATTTTATGAGGTTATGAGATGATCATTGGATTAGTCTGCTGGAGCAAAGTGCCCACAACTGGATACATAACACAATTATTGTCTCAGTTCTGGAGGCTCAAAATCTGAAATCAAAGAATAACAGGGTTAGTTCTCACTGAGAGCCAGGAAGGGAGGATCTTCCTAAGCCTCTTTCTTTGGCTTATCTATGGGCATCATCTTCTCATGTCATCTTCCTATCATTTTCTTTCTATGCATATGTATCTCTGTGTCTGTTATGGACTGAACATTATCCCTCCAAAATTTTATCTTGAAGTTTTCACCCCCAATGTAACTGTGTTTGGAGATGGGTCCTGTAAAAAGCTAATTAAGGTACATTGAACAGATGACCATCTGTAAACCAGGAGGAGAAGGCTTACTGAACACCAGCCCTGGGCATCAATAATGGCTAGGAAGAAATGTTATTCTTTTGATCTTAAATGTATATTTAAAATAAAATTTGTTAATAAGAATGGATAATTCCTATCATAATTATTTAACAAATATATGTAGGTAAGGTATGGATTCTGGCATTAGATATAAGTAAAGTTCAATTCTACCCTAAAAATCATCCCCTATGAAACAGTTCTGTTGCTTTTTTTTTCTTCCCTGTGCTACCTTTCCTTTCTACCCAGATTGTTACTCTGCTTAAAGCCCAACACACACTCTCCTTAACCCTTGTCCTATTCTTTTCTTCCCATTGCACTTTTTGCCTGAACCACACTGTTGGCCTTTGCATAGCTTGGAATTATTACTCCTCCTGTGTCTTGCATGCAGCTTTATTTCCTAAGGTATAATTTGTCTTATGAACCTCAACAAATATATCAATGGTTTGTTTACATACTTTAATCTGTGCATTGCAATTATACATCATAATGAGGTTCAGTGTGATACAAACATACATTTTACACAGCATTTAGTGTACTTCCCTCCCATTAGTGAAACCAGTAGTATACGTTCATGTGATGTCAAAGTATTATTTAAACTGTTAACTTCTTCAACTCTTCTTTTTAAACTCTCTACCTTCTTCCTGCTATCCCCTTTCAGTATTCTATTAGTCTTTTACCAAATTTATACAAAGTCTCTTGTATTTTCTGTTTTCTCTATAGTTTCCACATAAGAGAGAAAACACTCTTGATGTTCTGAGACTGCCTGATCTCACTTTGCATAATATTCTCTAGTTATATCCATTTTCCTACAAATGACATAATTTTGTTCTTTTTAGCTGAATAAAATTCTGTATATATATATATATATATATATATATATATATATATTACTTATCCATTTATCTGTTGATGGACACTTAGTTGGTTCCACAATTTGGCTATTGTGAATTGTGCTGCTATAAACATAGGTAGCTTCAATTCCTTTGGAAAGATACCCAGTAGTAGTATAACTAGGTCATACGGTGCTTCCATTACTAGTCTTTTAAGGAACTTCCATACTGATCTCCATAGTGGTTGTACTAATGTACAGTTCTGATAAAAATGTATAAAGGTTCCTATTTCCCTATATCCTCAGCAGCATTTGTCATTGGTTGTATTTTTTATGATTGCCGTTTTATCTGGAGTGAGATGAAATCTTAGGGTAGTTTTGAGTCACATTTCCCTAATTGCTAATAATATTGAAAATTTTTCATATATTTATTGAGCAAATATATTTTTCTTTTGAAAAGTATCTATTCAGTTCAATTGCCCATTTTTATTGGGTTACTTGCTATTTTAGTGTTGTTTTTTTTATATTCTAGATATTAGCACTGTACCAGTGAAATAGTTTGCAATGATTAATACCCATGTTTAGGCTCCCTTTTCAGTATCCTAATTGTTTCCTTTGCTGCATAGAAGCTTTCCAGTTTGATGGAATCCCATTTATTGATTATCAATTTTATTTCCTGAGCATTAGGAGTGTTATTGGGGAAGTTTCTATGAATGCTTATATGGTGTAAAGTTGTCGCTATATTTTTTCTAGCATTTGCAAAGTTTCTGGTCTAATTTCTAGGTGTTCAATTCATTTTGAGTTGACTTTTGTGTGGGGTGAAAGATAGGATCTATTTTCATTCTTCTACATATGGATATCCATTTTCCCCAGCACCAATTGTTAAAAACTCTGTATTTTCCTCAGCATGTGTTTTTGGCTCCCTTGTCAAAAATCAACTGGATTTCAGCATGAATATTTGTTTCTGTATCCTCTATTATATTCTATTGGTCTATGTGTCTGTTGTGAAGATGGAAAGACTTCCCATGCTCTCAGATAGGCAGGATAAATATCATCAAGATGGCCATACTACCAAAAAGCCATCTAAAAATTCATTGCAATCCCTAGCATAATACCAACATCATTTGCAGAGGTAGAAAAGCCAATGGTTTGATAATAACAGTTTTTAGTCTTCTTTCTAGGATAGCAGCCAGGTTATATTCATCTTCACTGGGTCAAAAACAAGAAAATTAGACTTAGACTTAACATGAGGGAGATGATTTAACATGTGTTCCTAAGAAATATTTACTGATATTAAAAGTTGTTATACAATGGAGTAAGTGACCAAGTGCATTTTAGATTTACTGCATTGAAGAGCTTTACTAATATTTTCACCTGATAAATATATTAGTCTTTGCTGAAGGCCATAATTATACTACATGATAGCTAAAGAGTCACATTCCATTTCAAGAATTATTCAGTGCTCCACACAACAAGTTTTGTTATTTTTTTCATCTGCAAAAAATGCAATCGACAAGGATGCCTAGGCTACAGTGTTTACCTACATTAGTGAAAAAGAGAATCTTCTCAGAAGAGATAATTTTGCCTTTTGTAAGTACCTTTGAGGATCAACAGAACATTATCTGAAAACTTATGAACATGACCCCTTTTAAAATTGTATAGCTCTAAAATGTTATTTGCTTTCATTTGCTTCTCTTTGAGGAATAAAACTTCAGCTTTAGATAGCAAAAGGCTCTTGAAAACAATATTGATATTCTGTTTTATTCATCATGGTCACTAGAAACTAAATTGATGCCTTTTATGTACTAAATGTACATAAAATAAATAACTGTTTACTTCCCACTGGCCCATGCAGGCAAATCTTGAGCCTCACCTTAAGAAGAAGCCTTTCTTAGAGGAACAGAAAATGTTGACAAATTCACAATTCTCATGATTTAGGGTTGGTTCTATTCCCTTCACCCTTAGAAACTAACTTATCACTTTTTAGAGACCAAAGAAGGAAATTTATTTAAATATCTGTACAGAAGAATGGCAAGTGTAGCAAACATGATTTTTTTATTTCAAATAATTTAATCTGAATGCTCTAGCACTTCATGGGTTTGAAGTTCAAAATTATGGGACAAAGTTGAGAAAACAGCTCACAATGAAAGTTACTTTTCTATACCTTCTCATCCCCAAATTCTCCATTAAACTGCTTTTATAAACTGCAGTAAAAGTCTTTTCCAAATGAAAATGAAAAAGAAAAAACAGTTAATGAGTTTCAAATTTAGAGATAGTAGCTCAAACAGGAACAAGACAAGGATATCCATTATCACCTCTTCTGTTCAATATAGTACTTGAGACTCTAGCCAGAGCAATAAGGCAAGAGAAGGAAATCAACAGGGTAAAAATAGGGAAAGAAGAACTAAAACTATCCCTTTTTGCAGATGACATGATTCTATACTTAGAAGACCCAACAAACTCAACCAAAAAACTTACAGAACTGATCAACAAATTCAAAAAAATGTCTGGATACAAAATCAATCTTAAAAATTCAGAAGCTTTTCTGTATATCAACCATAAATCCACCAAGAAAGAAATCCAGAAAGCAATTCCACTTACAATAGCACCCTGTAAAATAAAATACTTAGGGATAAACCTAACCAAAGAGGTAAAAGACCTCCATAAGGAAAACTAAAAGGTTGAAAAAAGAAACTGATGAAGACCTTAGAAGATGGAAAAATCTACCATGCTCTTATATAGGCAGAATAGATATCATCAAAATGGTTATCCTCCCAAAAGTGATCTACAAATTCAATGCAATACTCATGAAATTACCAAGGTCACTCCTCACAGACATAGAAAAATCAGTCCTTAAATTCATTTGGAATAACAAAAAGCCCAAGATAGCCAAAGTAGTTCTTAGCAACAAGAACTATGCAGGAGGTATCACAATACCTGAATTCAAACTATATTACAAAGCCACAGTAATAAAAAAGAATGGTATTGGCACAAAAATAGACACATAGACCAATGGAGCAGAATAGAAGACTCAGAAATAGATCCATATGCTTACAGTCAATTGATTTTTGACAAAGGAGCCAAAAATATACCTGGAAAAAAGATAGCCTCTTTAACAAATGGTGTTGGCAAAACTGGCTAACCATATGCAGGAAAATGGAAATAAACCCCACTTTCTCACCCTGCACAAGAGTCAACTCAAGATGGATCAAAGACCTGGAAGTTAGCCAGAGACCTTGCAGCTACTTGAAGAGGGCATAGGACCAACACTCCAATACATAGGCACAGGTAAAACTTTCTCAACAAGACCCCAAAAGCACAAGCAACTCAAAGATTGACCTTATAATTTACTAGCCATATCTAGAATTTGTTGTGGACAAATTCTACACTCAACTGAATGCTGGGAAAACAGCAATAGGACATCTCTAAGAAAACTTGTGTGCCATCTTCACTGTCACACAGCACTGCTGGTTCCTCTTGTGATCAGAAACAGTTGTCATCCTACATATTTTACTTTCCCAAGAGAAATTAATGTCTTTGGTAAGCACTTAAGTTGAACATGTACTCTGTTCAACACCAAATCTGCTATCAAGGTGAAAATAAAAGTATTTAATTTCAGGGTCAAGTATCAGAAAGATTGTCTTGGAGTAGATGAGTAAATAAGAATATGACCTAAACAGTAGGACTTTGCTATTCACAGATTTTAAAAGTTTCATGTATTGTGTTTGTTAAAAGTTTCATGTATTGTGTTTGTTAAAAGTTTATAACATAGAGTAATGTGTAATTTTGCAATGGTTATGATGCTGTTTTCAATTTATGAAAAGAAGTGTAGTTTACTTAGCCTTAATATATATAATTTATCAGAATAACTTCTAGTCCTGATGTAGATGAAAAATATGTCTTTACATATTTATTTTTTCAAATTCAAAGTTATTACTTTTTATTTTGACATGCAAAAAACTATACATGATTTTTCTATAAAACCTGACAAATTGGGAAATAAGTGTGTCATCATGAAATCATCACCACATTTCATCACCACATGAAAATTTTTTCTTACTATCATTACTAAAGAGAAGAAAATGTATCAAAAGATTTATTTTTTCTGGCAAGTTTTCAAGTATATAGTCCATATTATTAACTATAGGAACTGTTCTCTAAGATTTATTTATTTTGTATAATAGAATCTTTGTTCCCTTTGAAAAATACTTCCCTGTTCCCTCCTTCTCACATTTCTCTTATACAACATCTCACCTAAAGTCCTGCCTTGCTAGTTAATGAAACAAAAAGCAGGAACACAAAATCTTGTTGAGCTTTGATTGTGTCAAGGTCTGTATTTAGAATTGTTGATTATTGGCTCCTTCAGAATACCCACCAGAATAACTGTTGATCAGACAAAGCTGAATTTATTAAATATAATAAGCAAGGAAGAAAACCTCATTGGCCAACTTTTCTTACTGCCATAAAAGGAATGTTAGGGAAGTGAATTTGTAGGGTTTGGGAGAGTGGACTCTAATGGTTTAAAGTGAGTCACTTAAGGTGTTAAGGTTATTGGGATTGGGCAAAATTTGTGACACAATAGTTTAAAAATGGTGGGAACATAAATATAATGCCTCTGATGAGCAAACAGTTGTCTGATTACTAAGGTACTTGCCCAAATGAGAAGGATGTTGTCCAAAAAAGAACATATAAGGGCAAACTGGTTCCTGCCTTAAGTTGGTTTCCTGAAACAAGCAATAAAACTACTTACTAATTTATAGTTTTATCCTTATAGTTAAGCCATGTTGACACAAGTTATCACATCTTAGTTCTGTGAATATGAAATTGAGTAAGATCTTAAGGAACTTACTGTTTCATGTGAATGACAAGGCATGTAAACAAATTAATTTTGGTTGGAGAAGAGGGAAAATATAGAACACATTAAAAAGCTTGGGTCAAAAGTATGAATTGCTGATTGAATATGGGGGTAAAGGAAAAGGAAGACTAACATATTTTGTACTTCTTTTATTTGGGTATCTTAGCCAATACTAAATATGGGGGAAAATAACTGGAGGAGGAAGATAAAGGATGGTGTTCATTCTTCTTTTATATACTTGCATTGCTGCATTGTAATAATACATCATAGTGAGATTCAAAGTGATACAAACATACAAGCACACATTACTTGGTGCATTTCTTTTTGTATCCTACCTAGACCCTCTTCTGCCCTCCTCATGCATGTTAATTATATTGGTAGTGATACATGTGTGTATGGACATAAACTTATTTTAATAATTCCTTTACTCAATCCTCATTTTCTCCTCCCTCAATCCCCTTTCACTATTCTTCTGGTTTCTCTCTTCATTTGACTGAAGTCCCTTTTTGTTGTTGTAGTTTTCACACATGAGAGAAAACATACAACTCTTGATTGTCTAAAACTGGCTAACCTCACTTAGCATAATAGTTTCTGTTCTGGTCACAGTGACCAGGACTAAGAAAGATCCTGTAATTGCTCAACCAGGGTTGCTGGTGAAGACATATCCTGTTGTGATGGGCCCAGCCAGCTCTAGCTGCCAGTTCCCATGAAATAAGGAAATAGTACTTATATATGAACCTTTGAAGGTTCAGAGGGCCACAGTGTCTCTTTTGAACACTCCACCTCACTTCTTTCTGGTGTGGCACTTTTCCTGTTGCTTTGCAATAAATACTACTTTAGCAGAACACACGTTTTCTGGTTCTTTATTTCTATACTGAGCTAAGGACCCATGGTAAATACCAAACCATACCAGTTTCTAGTTTGATGATCCATTTCCCTGCAATGACTTAATTTTATTCTTTTTTATAGCCAAGTAAAATCCCATTGTATGTATATACCACATTTGTATTATCCATTCATCTGTTGATAGACACCTTGGTTGGTTCCACTATTTGGCTATTGTTAGTTGTGCTACTATAAATATTGATATGAGAGTATCGCTCTACTGTTCTAACTTTAATTCTTTTGGAAAGATATTAAGTAGTAGTATGGCTGGATCATGTGCTGATTCTACTGAGGAATGTGCAGGTTCTCTTGAGGAACCCTCATATTGATATCCATAATGGTTGTATTAATTTACAATCCTACCAAGAGTGTATATGAGTTCCTATTTCCCCATATCCTCTCACTTGTTATTGGCCATTTGTATTTCTTCTTTTGAGAAGTGTCTATTCAGTTGAATTTCCTATTTTTAATTGGTTTATATTGGGATTTTTAGTGTATATTTTTAGTTCTTTATATATGGTGGCTATTAATCCTCTATCCGAGGAGTAGCCAGCAAATATTTTCTTCCAATATGTAGGTTCTCTTTAGATTCTTGGTTTTATTCTGTGCTATACAGAAACTTTTTAATTTAATGGCATCTCATTTATTGCTTCTTGATTTTATTTCCTGAGCTCTAAGGATCTTGTTGAGGGCATCTCTACCAGTGCCTGTATGTTGGAGTTGGTCCTATGTTTTCTTATAGTACTTGCAGTTTCTGGTCTGGTTTCTAGGTCTTTGATATATCTTGATTTGACTTTTGTGCGTGATTAGAAATGAGGGTTTAATTTCATTTTTCTACATATGGATATCCAATTTTCCCAATACAACAATGGTGTCCATTCTACATGGGTTGACTTTGTGAGACCTTGAAGTCATCAAGTAGAGATAATAAATAAGCAGTTGGCTATATGAGTCAATATTTGAGGAAAAGATGCATGGCATGACGTTAAATGGAAATATCACTAGTCTTAGTGGTAGTATAATCTATGGACATTGATAAGATCAATTCTAGAATGTGCAGAAAAAGAAGAATACCAAAGATTAAAGTCTAGATAATTTTACATTTTAAGAGACAGGCAGAAAAGAATACAACAAAAAAAGATAAAGAGAGCTGGGCATGGTGGCACACACTTATAATTCTTGTACTTTGGAGGCTGAGACAGGAGAATTGCAGGTTTGAGGACAGCTTCATCAATTTAGTGAGGCTGTCAGCAACCTAGTAAGACCCTGTTTCCAAATAAGAAATGAAATCAGTCGGGGGGTGTATCTTGGAGGTAGAATGCCTCTGGGTTCAATCACCGATACCAGAAAAAAAAAAAAAAGATAAACAGAATGACAGAAATCAAGATAATAGAATTTTTTATTGGTGCATTATAATCATACATCTTAATGAGGTACAAGCTAATAAAGGCATACATGCACACAGCACTCATTTAACCCCTGAGAATAGCAATTTTGAACAATAGGAAGAGTCAAATACCACAGAAAATTTGCTAAGGTATAGGATAGAAGTAACAATTTGATGATTGGAATGTTAAGAATATCTTTAAGACTAATGATTTCAGCATAATGAAATGAAAGAAAAAATAGAGATTTTTCTTTCTTCTAATTATGCACCTCAGTATAAACTCCTTAATACATTATGGCAACATGGAAAGGTAACTATCATCTTTCTCTCAGTATTTCTATAATAAATCTGCATCAATTTCCAAATCAAGACCTGAAATATCTCAATGTCATAGAAATTTGTTATTGTTTTTGTGCAATTGAATTACATCCTAATTTGGGGAATCCACATGTTTTGAAAGCTGATGAGAAGCAGGTCCCACCTCCCATTATAGAAGCTGAAAATAGCAGATACTCTCTCTTTCATCATGCCTAGTGGCTCAAATATCTCCAGTGATCTACATTCCATTTACATGATATATCAATATGAAATTCTGACCCAAGAATCAGGAATGCTGTAAGTTTCTCTTTCTGGAAACAGTAGTTATAGCAAGGTCCAGTTCCGGGTTAAGCAGCTGGGGCAGTCAAAAAGTTGACAGCTTTGTTGAGCACCAACAGGATTGGTCTTCTCACCAGAGTAGTTCCAATTTGTACTCACTCTTTAGTAACCAAAGCAATAGCTGACACAATCTGAGAATTAACTATGTACTGGGTCCTGTCTTAAGAATTTTCTTTGCATTTACCAAGTTTCTCAGTTTCAGCACTGTTCACATTTTGAACCAGATACTTCTTTCATATATATGGTTTGGGGGTGGGGAGACTTCTGTGCATGTAGAATGTTCAGCAACATTCCTGATTCTACCAACTAGATGCTAGTCGTAGCTGCACCCTCTCTGTTCTGACAGTCACAAATACCTTCAGACCTTACCCAATACCTCTGGAGGAAAAAATTGTCCTCAGTTTAGAATTACTGTATTAACTCATTCAGTATTTATACTTATAAATACTTATTTAGTATTTAGCAGGTACCAAGCTAAATTCTGCAGGACTCTAGAAGGTTCATTGCAATTTCCTCTTTAAAAAAAATCTGGTGGAGAGGTTTCAGTTAATTCCTCCCACCTAAATCCTGTTAGTACTTAGATTTTTGTGTTAGAAAACAAACTCACTGCTGGAATTTCTCTTCTCTCAAATCTGTTCTCACTGGAATAGAATAATTACTGTTTTCCTGTGGACATAATGTCCCTGGGTCTTATATAATCAGAACCCTGATGTTAAGGAGACATTCCTACATGAAAGTTAGTAGCTCTGGAAGGAGAAGTGATTTTCTCTTTTTTTTCCCCCAGCCCAGTACAGTGATTTCCAAGCTCAATAAGTTCTTTTAAGTGACAATGGGCTAGTGTTCCTGTAATTCTAATTAAAGTATAGTCAGTAGACTAAAAGGCATCCCTTGTCCTCTTAAATGAAGACACTTTACTCCCCACTTTCCAAAACAATAGATCAGAGGAAATATCTCCCTTTTTTATTATTATTGGTGCATTGTAATCAAACATATTTGTTAGGTATAAGCTGGTAAAGGCATACATGAACACATCTCACATTTAACCCTTCCCCAATTCCTGCCACACCCTCCCACTCCCTCCTTCTCAAGTACAGTTTAGTAATTGACTTTAATGTGTTTGTGAAAGTACATCATGTGCATTACAGTGCTTCCCTCCTTCCCCCCATGACCTTCAGTTAAGTCAGCTTCTTTGCTCATCTAAGGTTTCTCCTTCTTCTAGAGTTCCTCTTATGATTCACTTTCTCCCTAGCTTCTGCATATTAGGGAGAACATGCAGCAGGCTGAACCTGAAGACTATCATTTAAAAACATGTTATACTAACCTGGATTTCTGAAATTATGAAATAAGGCTTATTCTTGATGAAAAGTTTCAGATTTGAAGGCTATCATTTAAAAACATGTTGCATCCAACCTTCTTCCAAAGACCTTTATTTTCATTTGGAGGAAAAGGCCATTTTTTAGTTAACTACATGGACCTCTAGTCACAAGGTTGGTTCTAACCTTACCTTAGCCTTTTCTGCCTGGTGAGCTTTTAATTGTTTCTTTCACTTCTCCAGAGACTCAGTCATTTCACTCAGAAAAATAAAGGGAATCATATATAAGGTCATTGTGAGACTGAAATGAGATGCAAATGCTCAGTACACAGTACATTTTCAGCAAATGGTAATTATTATTATTGCTATTTAATTATGTCCTTTTCCTAGCTTACATATATTTTTTGATCATTTCCTACATGCCAGCTTCCCCAAGTTCTCTGAATTCTGCTTCCTAGGACTTCCCAGTCCATGACTTAAAATGCATGCACATCATTTTCTGAATCTTGGTCTTTATTATTCTGCAGTCTTTACAATTTGCAAAGAGCTTTCACAAACATCATCTTAATTTGAACTATGGAATCACAAAAGGAAGGCAAGTATTCTAGGATGGATTCACAACATAGGAAGGACTTAAGCAGGAATCTCCTCAAGGACCATAGGCATTCAGTGGGGTGCTCGTCCTCAATACCTCATGAACCATCACAATTCCACTCTTGTGTCATTATTATATTTTTCATGAACATTTCTTTTTCAGTGCAAATCACTCAGTGTTTCTTTTTCAATGTAAATCACTCAGAGTTTCTTCCACCTCTAACCATCTGTGAACTCAAGCAACAGGTTCAAGTGAGTCAAGACTATAAGGGAATAGAGAATTGGCAAATAGGTCATCTTTAAGCCAGACTAGGCTGGAAGGGAATTCAGAACCAGGTGTAGTTGAATATGGAAACCATATAGCTAGTGTGACTTTCCGACCTTACCCTTTATAACCAGTGACATGAAATAAATCTGGATTTGCTGCTATGGTAACTTAGTGATACCATTATGACTTAGCTTTCTAGCATCACTCATTTCCAGCCTCTCTTGTTTATTCAAGTCAACACTTCATTTCTAGTTCTAGTCATCTGTATATAATTTCACACTGTCTACTTTGTGAAATATTTTGTTTCTGGCTATCTTAACATTGAACTGGTTCCCAACCCTCATCTACCTTTAGATTTTCAGTAGCAGAGAAATCCCAGAACCCATCCACAATGTCTATTAATTGTAAAAAAAATGCCTCTATGTTTTAATAGGTTTTAGAAACTCACTTAATGGTATTTTGAATCTAAATTTTGTTTTGTTTCCCAGGATTTCCTACAACCACTCATGTAATTTCTGACTCTTGGCATAGTTGGGGGCTATACAATTGAATCCATAGCAGAAAGATACTACTATGAATATACAAAGGACTTTCAGGGGAGTCAGGGAGTAGAGAATACAATTGCAAAAATTTTCTAAAACTTCTAGAACCTTTTCAATGTTCTTGTAATGTTACTTTTGCTATTACCATCTGTTTTCCCAAAGTGATAAGCACTAAACTTCTTAAAATAAAGTGTTTCTGTGCTTATCTTGATAACCTTAAGAAATGGAGAACAGAAATTTGGCTTCTCACTCTGAAAACAGGTCTGGGAGAAAACCCACAAAGGTAGAAGAAAGGGAATGTTTCTTTGCCTCCTATGGAAAAAACAAGAGGCTGGGTATGGGGGTGCACATGTTAATCCCAGCACTTGGGAGTCTAAGACATGAGGATTGCAGGTTCAAAGTTAGCCTTGACAATTTAACAAGACTTTCAGCACCCATTGAGACCATTTCCAAATAAGATATGAAATCAGTCTGGGGGGGTGTAGCTTGAAGGTAGAATATCTCTGGGTTCAATCCCAATTACCAAAAAAATGAAAAGGAAGAAGAAAAGAAGAATCCATTGGGGTCAAATAACAAACCTGAGACAAGATAGAACAAAGTATTTTATGATATTTTACCAAAATTTGCCTCAAAAATTCATCTTATTATAATCCACCACGAGGAATATTTTAGAAGTGGGAAGTGCTGCACCTTCTGAGATTCCTTGGAATGAGAGCATGTATGTTTTCATTTAGAAAAGGCTGAGTAGGGATCTTACTCCTGAAAGACAGGAATAATTTGTGAGAAATATACTAGATTATGTGTCAGCAGACTTATGCTCACTTTACTTTTCATTGGTTTTATTTTACTACTGCAAGTCATAAATTTAACTTTATTAAAATTAAGAACAGTTCTTTGAATGGAACCATCAAGGGAAATGAAAGGAAAAATTGAAAGAAAAAAATCAAAAGACTTATCTATAATATATGAGGAATAATTCCCAAATTCCAATGATAACAAAAGAATAAATAGAATGAAAAAAGAAAAAAAAGACTTCACCAAAAAAAGATAAGTAAGCTCATAAAAAGTTGCTTAACAACATTAGTCATTAAGGAAAGAAAAACTAAGCTTCATAGAAATACCACTATCCACCTCTCAGAATTTCTAAAATTCAGACTGATTATATACCATGTGTCACTGAGGATGTGGAATAATTAAAACAGTCAAGCACTACTGAGGGAAATGTAAAATGATATAACCACTTTGAAAAAAATCTGGCACTTTCTTAAAAAGCACATTTATCTGTTGACCCAGAGGTCTTGATATGTTGTGTCTCTATTTTCATTTGTTTCTAGGAATTTCTTCTCCTTTTCTATGACCCCTTCCTCCTTCACCACTGTGGTATTCAGTCTCCCTGTGTTCATGTGGTTACTCCGGGTCTTCTTATAGTTGATTTCTAGTTTCATTCCATTATGAACTGAAAATACACATTTTTTTGAATTTGCTAGTCCTCACTTTGTGGCCCAGGATGTGGTATATTTTGGAGAAATTTCAATGAGCAGCTGAGAAAAATGTGAATTCAACTGTAGTTAGGTGGAATATTATGTATGTGTCTAATAAGTCCATTTGGGCTTATGGTGTTCTTTGATTCTGAGGCATTTTTATTGACCCTTTGTCTAGAACATCAGTCTTGTGATGTGAGAGGAGTGTTATATTATTGTATTGGGATCCATGTATGACTTAATATCATGAAGGGTTTATTTTATGAAAGTGGCTGTACCTATGTTTGGGGCATAAATATTGAATATTGTTATTTCTTCTTGCTGAATTGTCCCTTTTACCAGAGAAAAATGACCTGCTTTGTCTCTTCTCATAAGCTTAGGCTTGAAGTCTAATTTGTGTGATATCATGGTTGCTATGCTTGCTTGTCTTCAAGTTCCATTGGCATGGATTGCCTTGCTCTAGGCCTTCACCTAAAGTTTGTGAGTATCTTTACTTGTAAGGTATGTTTCTTGCAGGCAGCGTATAGATGGATTATGATTGTAATCCATTTTGCTACCTAAGTCTTTTTATTGGGGAGTTGAGGCCATTTATATTTAGCATGATTCTTGAGGGATGGTTTTTAATTCCTAACATTTTGAGTTTTAACTTCTGTTTGAGGTAGTGTTTGTTATTTTTTGCTTAGTTGTTTGCTTGATGGAAATTATTGTTTCTCTGGTTCTGACATTTATTTGTTATTTCTTCTTTGTTAATCTCCTTAAGTATTTTCTCTAGTGCTAGTTTGGAAGATACAAATTCTTTCAGCTTCTGTTTGTCATGGAAGGCTATTTCACTGTTGAATTGGAGAGATAGTTTTGCTGGGTAGGAAAATCTTGGCTGCAAGTTGTTTTCTTTCAGAGTTTGGAATATGTTGCTCCAGGCCCTCCTGGCTTTCATGACTTGGTTTTGGAGGTCTGGAGTGATTCTGATTGTTTTGAGGCCAGCCTTGAAAACTGTGTCTACTACCACCCCACTGTTGTTCTACCTGCAGAACATAACTAATGAGTTGTGGCTACTGTGAAACGGCTTCTGCTCAATACAATCGTGATGTTGATGGGATTCATGTGTTAAGGCCTGAATTTCTGTTACAGGGATTCAACTCAGTGGCATGAGCCAAACAGTTTGTGCCATATGTGTTTTTAAACCTCAATTTGTGAGGTGTTGGGTGATTACTTTTACCAGCTGTGTTTAGTTTAACCTTGGTATCTATAAGTCCTTTCTTGTGGTTCCCCTGTCTGGTCCAATCTCTGCAGTAGGAATTTAGAGGTGTCAGTTGGTATATACAAGTATGAGTTATGTTTTATTCAATGGTGAAGTTTGGGTGAGGGGGGAGAATCCAGAGTGATGGGTACAAGAAGAAGGTAAAGTAGAGGATACGCTTGAGTAGAATGAGAGTTGGAGTCTAGTAAGGTAATATATGGAGCTAGAGATAGAGATTCTAGTAGTCAATGTAGGTTATTTAGTTGTAGTGATGTGAAATGGATTTAATATAAGAAAGACAGAGAAAAAAAGAAAAAAAAGGTTGAAGAGAAGAAAATAGATAGGAAAGAGGGGGAGAAGCTTGTAAAAGAGATGGGAAAGAGAGTAAACACACAAATATAAGATAACAAGATGACCAACCAACCAACCAACCAACTAACCAACCAAACAAAACCAAATCAAACAACAACAAAATAACCCTGCAAGTATACAAGTACAGAGCATATTTGGCTTCTGCAGTACTCCTGTGTCTGTGTGGATATTTTCAGCCATTTAATGTTTGCTCACTATTATAGGTTTTCAAGCATGTTCCAAGCATTTTTATTTGCTCAATGACCTATAGTGGTGATGTCAGTTTGTAGACCCACTTTTGGCTCTCCTGCAGTGATTAAGACCCTGGCTTGATGTCTCTTGGTCAGTGCAGGCACAAAGCATCACTATGCCCCTCCCACTGGACATTTTGTCTTTGAGATCTCCACAGGGCCTGTCCCTGTGCCACTGTCTATGCAGGCAGCAGGTGTCACTGGGGCTGACCCAGTGTAAGCCTGTGTCTGTGTGTGTGTCTCTCTCTCTGCCTACACAGGTGGTAATTGTCCAGTGTATTCGTGGGGTATTCTCCAGAGGTATTATAATGACTCTGTGCCCTGCAGGCTCTGGGCTTCTCCCAAGTCTCTGCTCCAACCCATCCACAACAGAAGTGGGCCACAAAGTCAAACCTGTGAGTCTATCATTTGTTCGCTTGAGTTCCTATGGCTGCATTACTAATTTATGGTTGAGCACTGCTCTGTTTCTGGAGGGAGAAGTGAGCTGGAATTTAGATCTGGCCATCTAGGCATTTAGATCTCTGTTGAATGTGTAACAAGATGCCACTGTCTTAGGATGTGAAGATCTGCAGCCATTTAGCTCACATCAAGTCTGACTTCTTTGCTAGAGGTCTTTAGATGCCACAGTGCTAGTAGTCCCAGCACAGTATGGACGGAGTAAAATAGTGTGGCTAGCCACTGACACCAATCTTTATATGAGGCATAATTGTAGGACACTTTGTTCTTCCCTGTTCTGCCTTCTGAGTTTTGTTTCACTGCAGTTCATTTTTTATTGCTTTGTTCATTTTTTTGCTGCTTTTTTCTCCTGTCAAGAAGCTCCTTTCACAGCATTTTCATTTCAAGTTGTTTTACAGTGCCTGAGATGTGCTGTTTCTCTCAGTCACCATCTTGCTGATCTCCCTTTGCACCCAGGTAAAAATTAAAAAAAAAAAAAAGTTCTCTACATAAATATTCACAGAAACTTTATTTTTAATAGCTAAAAACTGGAAACAAGTCAAATATCCATCAACAAGGGAACAGATGAGCAGATAATGGAACACTACTCAGCAATGGAAAGCAATAAACTATTAACACATGCAAAAGCATGAATGACGCTCAAAAATAATTTTTCTTAGGAAAAAGACAGACCATAAAAGTATATAATTTGTGATTTCCTGATTAAATTTTTATAAAAATCTAGAAAATGCAAACCAATGAGTAGTGACTAAAAGCAGATCAGTTTCTGAAGAAGTGGTTTTAAGAAAGGAGAGTTGACTCAGGATGGGCCAGTATGTGTACAAGAGAGGGATTGCCAAGAGGCATAAAGAAAATATTGGTGTCATGATTTTGATAATGGTTTCACCATTACTGTTGGGGGCCCGTCCATAGGTGGGAATTCGAGAAGAGGTCGAGAGAGTACGCTCACACCGCCCATGGTGTTGAGACACATCTGTTTAATTCATGTCATCACTGTTTCTTATACTCTTTTACAACAAGATATACAGAACAGGAATTTTTACAGTCTTGTTTTTTCCCTAAGTTGAGTGGGTACATCTTTAACTAGAAAAGCTATTTCCCATAGTATTTGCTAGGATTAAGAAAACAGCAAAGTTTACAAAATACAATACATATATAAAAATTCTTTTTTTTTTTTTTTCAGTACCGGGGATTGAACTCAGGGGCATTCTACCTCCGAGCTATACCCCCAGCCCTATTTTTTATTCTTTATTTTGAAACCGAGTCTCACTAAGTTGTGGAGTGCCTCACTAGGTAGCTGAGGTTGGCCGCGAACTCGGATCCTCTGGTCTCAGCCTCCCAAATGCTGGGATTACAAGTGTGCGCCACCATGCCCGGCTTAAAAATTCTTTTATTATGAAAGCAGTGTTAAAGGTTAACAGCATAGAGGAAACTCTACTCATTAGATTAAATCTTTATTATTTGTTCGACTCCTTGTCAGACAGCTAGAAAGCAGTTAATAAGTGAAGACAAGGGGGGAAGGTGTTTCAGAGAGGGAAACTACTTGTCTTAAGGTTTTCTTTACTCACAGATAAAAAATAGTAGATCTAAGTTCCTTTTATTTGTAGCTAAGCTTACAAAGTTCAATTGCTGATGTTTGTTGAGGATCAATGGATATCTCTGAGTTGAGCTGAGGCATTGTTCTTTTGCTACCATTGATGACTCGCAATCCCTGGAATTTTTTTCTTTATACTTAATGTGAAAGCAAAACCTAAAGCACCACAAATTCCCATAATATAATAATACAAAGTGGGAAATGCCACATGTTCCTTCTTTTGGAATCATCTGCCTTGCAAGGATTCCAGTGGGGCCGAGTCCTTGCTCAAGGTCCAGCTTATTAGGATATCATCGCACATTACTTGTCAAAACATCATACTGCATTCTATAAATACATATTTATGCTTTACTTCTATAAATTATATGTCAATAAAGCTCTCTTAAAAATAGATAAAAAAGATATTACCATGAAAAACTACTCCAACAAAATGGAAAACCTGGAAAAACTGACAAATTTCTAGACACATACAACCTTTCTAAATTGAATCAAGAAGACATAGAAAATTTAAACCAACCAATAGCAATAAAAAGATTGAAATAGCAATAAAAACCCTACCATTAAAGAAAAGGCCAGGTCCAGATGCTTTCCCAGCTGAATTTTATAAAACCTTTATAGAAGATCTAATCCGAATACTTCTCAATTTACTCCATGAAATAGAAAGAGACAGATCTGTCTCAAATGCATTCTACAAAGCCAACATGATATTAATACCAAAACCAAATAAAGACAGCTCAAGAAAGTTACAGACCAATATTGTTGATGAACTTAGACACAAACTTCTAATCAAAATACTATAGCAACATGCATTCAAAACCACATCAAGAAAATTATACATCATGACCAAGTCAGGTTCATACCAGGGATGCAAGGCTGGTTCATTATACAAAAAACAATCCATGTCATTCACCACATAAACAGAACTAAGGACAAAAATCACAAGATCATTTCAGTAGATGATGAAAAAGCCTTCAACAAAATCCAACAACCATTCATGCTAAAAACACTTCAGAGAATCAGGATACAAGGAGCAGACCTCAACATCAATATAAAATAGGCCCACAGCCAACATCATATTCAATGGGGGAAAAACTACAAGAGTTTCCCTTAAAACCAGGAACAAGACAAGGATGTCTACTATTACCACCCCTTTTCAAATAGTACTTGAGACTCTAGTCAGAGCAAGAGAAGGAAATAAAAGCAGTACAAATAGGAAAAGAAGAACTGAAAATATCTCTATTTTCAGATAACAGGATATACGTAAAAGCCCAATAAACTCAACCAAAAGGCTCTTAGAGCTGATTATCAAATTCAGCAAAGTATCTGGATGCAGGATAAATCTTTAAAAATCATATGTTTTCTGTATGCCAACCATAAATCCACTGCAGAAGAAATCTAGAAAACATTCCCACTCATGATATCCCCCCAAATAATAAAATACTTCGGAATAAAATTAACCATGGAGGTAAAAGACCTCTATAAAGAAAGCTATACAACATTGAAAAAAGAAATTGAATAACTCAGAAGGCAGAAAGACTTCCCATGCTCTGAGATAGGCAGATTAAATATAATAAAAATGGCCATTCCTCCAAAAGTGATCTACAGATTCAATGTAATACTCATTAAAATGCCAAGGTGATTCTTCACAGATGTAGAAAAATTGATTCTTAAATTTACTTGGAACAACAAAAACCCCAGAATATCCAAAATAGTTCTCAGCAAAAAGAACAATGCAGGAGGCACCAAAATACCTGATTTCAAACTCTACTACAAAGCCACAGTAATTAAAAACAGCATGGCATTGGCACAAAAACAGGCACATAAACCAATTGAGCAGAATAGAAGACTCAGAAACAAATCCACACATTTACAGCCAATTGATTTTTGACCCAGGGGTCAAAAATACACACTGGAAAAAAAGATAGCCTCTTCCACAAATGGTGTTGGCAAAACTGGTTATCCATATGCTGAAAAATGGAAATAAACCCCATTTTCTCACCCTGCACAAAAGTCAATTCAAGACAAATCAAAAACCTAGATATTAGACCAGAGACCTTGCAGCTACTTGAAGAGGGCATAGGTCCAGCACTTCAACACATAACCATACCTAATATCTTCCTTAATAAGACCCCAATGGCAGAAGAAATTAAAATGAGGATCAGTACACGAGATTGCATTGAATTGAAGAGCTTCTGTGCTGTAAAGGAAATTTGATAGAACCTCAACAGAGAGCCGACAGAATGGAAGAAGATTTTTGCCAACTACTCCTTTGATAAAGTACCAATATGTAGAATATACAGAGAACTCAAGAAATCCACCACCACCAAAAAAAAATAACCAAATAAAAAAATGGACAAGTGTGGAGAAACAGTTCCCAGCCTTGAATGCAGGCTCTATCTGAGACATAAATGAGGATAGATACTATGTTTGCTGAGAAGCTTGGAAAACCAAGTGTGAGAAAGAGCAAACTCTTTCTCCAGCTACATAGTGCTGCCGGAATTTATTCTCATGATAAGGAAGCAAGCTTCTTGGCATGGTAAACTGTGTTCCGGATTTC
>PVLC010006640.1:9494-68283 GCA_004027655.1 Graphiurus murinus | reverse complement strand
CGCACGCTTGTAATCCCAGCATTCGGGAGGCTGAGACCGGAGGATCCGGGTTCGCGGCCAGCCTCAGCTACCTAGTGAGGCACTCCGCAACTTAGTGAGACTCGGTTTCAAAATAAAAGAATAAAAAATGGGGCTGGGGGTATAGCTCGGAGGTAGAATGCCCCTGAGTTCAATCCCCAGTACCGCCAAAAAAAAAAAAGATTTTACTTTTTAGAGCAGTTTTCGATTCACAGCAAAACTGAGCAGAAAATCCTGTTAAATATATTCCACTCCTGCCTCTGCATAGCCTACCCTACTATCAACATCTGGCACTAGAATGGCACCTTTGTCATAATTGTTGAACCTACATCGACGCATCTTGTCACACAAAGTTCATAGTTTATATTAGGGTTTACTCTTGGCGTTAATTCTGTGTGTTTTGATGAATATATAAATATGTATACACCCTTATAGTATCATATAGAGTAAATTTGATAAAAAGTTCTCCATGCTCCTTCTATTTATCTATCCCTGCACCCTCCCAATTACTGCTCTATCTACTGTCTCCATAGTTTGCTTTTTCCAGAATGTCATATATTGGAATGTCAAATAGCAGGAATCATATATATGTTGCCTTTTCAGATTGGCTTCTTTCACCTAGTAATATACATTTGAGTTTCCTTCATGTCTTTTTATGGCTTGATAGCTCATTTCTTTTTAGTACTGAATAATAATCCATTTTCTGCATGTACCACTGTTTTTTTTTTTTTTTTTATCCTACTGGAAGATGTCTTGATTGCTTCCAAGTTGGTAATTGTTAATAAAGCTGCTATATACATCAATGTGCAGGGTGTTGCATGGACATAAGCTTTATAGTCCTTTGGGTAAAGACCCAGGAATGTGATTGCAAGTTTATATAGTAAGAGTATTATAGTTATTTTCAAATATATAAATATATATATAAATATATTACATATGTATATTTGCCAGCATTTGGTATTATCAGTGTTTTGGCTGACATCACCAATTTTTAATTTGCAATTTCCTAAAGACTCACAGTATGGAGCATCTTTTTATATGCTAGTTTACCAACTGTATATCTTCTTTGGTGGAGCCTCTGTTCCAATCTTTTGCCTATTTTTAATTGGGTTGTTAACTTTGGAGAACAGCCTTTTATCAGATGTATCCAGTGTGTGCCTTGCTTTCTCATTCTCCTAAAATGGTGCACCTCCTTTGGTTGCACTTTCTGGAGGCTGGATGAAAGACACATTCCCTTCACCTCTTACACAGGCTCTCCGGAGGAGGAGCTTCTATCAGCTGTTTACCTGTGTCTAAGTGCTCTTTTCCCTCTTGCATGATGTGAGACCAAGACTCAGTTTTGCATGAGACTTAAATTAGAGGAGACATCTTTCATGTCTGGGTCAAGGAGGGCAACACCTCAAAGGAAGCAGTTAAAAGACAAATGCAGGCAGCACAGGAACTCAAATCAATAAAGTCTCACACCTCCCAGCAGGTCCTGGCTTATCACTCCAGAAGCCACACATTTCCAGGGACTCAGACAGGCCTGACGGATGGCCTTAAACAGAGCAGCACCAGCCCTGCTCTCCTCAGCCTGCTCACCCCAAAGCTCTCCTTCTCCACTTTCCCTCTGATGGCAGACTCTTGCCATTACAATTATTACCATTTATTTCCTTTTAATTTCAATCTATATAGCTCAGCAAGAAATAGGAGAAAAGGAGGCTTGAGGTTGTCTCTATTTTAAAACTAATAATATCTTGTTACCAGCAAGCTGCAAACCAAATAGAAGATTTTTCTTTTCAAAAGAGAAAAGGCAATTCTGTCCTCTTAGGGGTTTTCAGAAACAAAAGAAATTTGTGTGCTAATATTGTTCCTCTGGAGTGGAGCAAGAGGAACTGAGTAGGAATGGGGGAATTAGATACTCGTGGGTGAAGTCTTCTTTGTGATTTAATTAGTCTGGTTGGAGTGAATTACCAGAAGTCTTGGCATTCGCCTTTTCAAATATAAATATGAAACTGAAATAGGTCAATTTCTACATTGAGAACAATGCAATGGAAGTTTCTGTAGCATTATTGGTGAATTTGCCATGTTACTGTCTTTATGCAGTAAATAATGAATATTACAAGCTCTTCAGGGAACAAATGAATGCCTTCTAAATAATTGATTTCTGTTCTTTTTCTGTTTTCTTTTTGCCTATAAAATTGTGGCTTCATATGCATATTTAATGGGTTTCCTTTAAAAGATAAAGACAAGTACAACTTTTAAGTAGCTCTTGAAGACATTTTAAATATGAGAAAAAAAGGCAAAAATCAAAAGGTAAGGATTTGAGTCAGTGGTAAGACGGTCTGATTTAAGCAAGCGACCCAGGTGCTTCTTTTTACATTAATTGTAAAGAATTCTGCTTTATATCTATTCTCTCCTCTATCTATTTTGAGAAAAGGAAGCCTGGCTGATTGCAGGGGTTTTTCTGTTTGTCTGTGTCTCCCTACACTAATAATTATTAATCATACTTAATTTTTTTGGCGGGAGTATAGGATAATTCATGAAAATTCAGGTTATTTTTCTTAAGTATTATAATTTTAGGGAACTTTGTATTTGCAAAGCTTAAAGCCCTGTGAATCAGATGTTTAATATGCCACCCATGTTAGTCCCAGTGGGTGAGGTTGTGCTGAGGAAACAAACAACCCCGATATAGCATGTCTTAGAGCTACAAAGTTAGTTTATTGGATATGGTCCATATCCATTGTGGGTCACAAAGGTGATCGACTTTTCATAGACACTCAGGACCAGACTGACAGAGGCACCATCTCTCTCTCTCTCTCTTTTTTTTTTTTTGGTACTGGGAATAGAAGTCAGGGGGGCATTCTACCATGAAGCTACACTCAGCCCCTTTTTACTTTTTATTTTATTTTGAAACATGGTTTTGCTAATTTTCTGAGGGTCTCACTAAGTTGCTGAGGCTGACCTCGAACCTTCCATCTTCCTGTCTTAGCCTCCCAAGTATTAGGATTACAGCCATGCACCACCAGCCTGGTTCAGAGGTGCCATTTTGATATATACTCTGATAATAACAGGTAATAAGACTGAGAGATAGTAGGAGGACTGAGAGTACAACCATCATGACCCCCCCCTTTCACTAGTCAAAAGAAATTATAGGGACAAATTTAATGTTACTGATGTGAGGAACTGTAAACATCTCCCAGAGAAGGTAGGGGATATTTGTGAACCATACTATCCAGACACCTTACAGGTAAGGGACTTGAAGTTCAGAGACACTAAGACACACTAGGAGTTGGGTATTACTAAGCCCATGTACCTGACCTTTATTTGCTGACTTCTCCCTCCCTTCTAGAAGATGCAGGAGACACCAGTACATGATGTCTGAGTATCATTCCCATCCTGTTGTTTATCAACCCTTTTTATTCTAATATTAAAATCTTATATTTTCTTAGATCCTCCAAGGCACAGAGGGGTCATGTGATTATTTGCCTTTAGGGTGACTATAAATGTGACTCTGGAGTTACATAACAGAGTAGGCAGCTGTTTAGTCTAATTTCAGAGAGCTGAAAAGACTCCACGAACACACCTCCACCCCTGCTCCTCCAGGAGGCCTAAAGCTCCCCTAATAGCTACTATTTTTAATAGCTTTCATTAATTGAGTTGCTTATGTGTCAGAAATTGTACTAAGTGCTTTACTTTTACAATCTCACTTAATCCTACAAAGTGAGGAGCATTAGTGCCTCATTAACAGATGAGAACTTCACGCTTCCTTAACTTCCCAAAGTCATGTAGTCAGTAGAGCATTAAATACTGTCCCTCCTGACTGCCAAGCCTATGCTCTGACTCCCAGGCCTACGGCTTCCCCAAATAGTGGACAGAGCAAGACTCTATGGTCCACATCATGCAGGAGATTTCTACCACTGGGAGAGAGATAAATCTTTAGTAAAGTAAAAATGGAGTCCTTTAAGGACAGTCCAGTGGTAGGAGAGGGAGATTTAGGCACACTTATAGGAGAAATAGGGGAGGGATGCTAAGGGGTGGGATTAGGAAAGGGGAAGTTCCCTATGCTAATTTCTTAACAAAGTAACAAAGCACCACGAGCTGGGTGGCTTATACAGCAGAAATGTATTGACTCATGGCACTGGAGGCTAGACATCCAAGATCAAATTGTCGTCAGAGTTGGTCACGTTTAGGGACTCTGAGAGGGAAGCTGTTCTATGCCTGCCCCAGTTTCTGGTGGCCTAGGACTTCCTCGGAATGTAGATGGCACTCCCACTGTGTCTTCACACTGTCTTCCTTCTGTGTCTCTGTGTCCAAGTCCTTTCTTTTGACAAGGGCACCAATGATAATGGGTTAGGGACTTGCTCTGCTCCAGTATGACCTCGTTCTACCTAATCACACCTACAATCACATCTAATGCCATCTTTATTTCCAAATAAGATCACATTCTTGGCTACTAGGGGTTTGTACTTTCACACAGAAAATATAAGGGGACATAATTCAACTCATAACTGCCCCCAAAGAGGAGCTTTCGCACCTCTCCATCACTGGACCAGGCCACTGCTATAGCTCCTCCAGAGGCTGCCTGAAGAAATGATGACTTCTCAGAAGAAATAAGGGGCTGCTGATGTCCTGGGGATGGGGCAGAGTCAGACCAGTGGAGGCATGGAATTGGAAACTTTTGATGCTCTGGCCTTGGAAGCAACACAAGTCATTGAGAATTATGTGGTCCTGAAAGCCAGAAAGGTCTGGGAGAACAGAGAAGAATCACACAAGCTTTTGAAAAGTCTCTCTACCCTTTCCCTGGGGGTCTTTCCCCTTCTCTCCTTCCCTTTCCTTTGCTCCCTAGAGATATTCTTGAATAGAAAGCCATGGCTCACGAATGCTCGCTGCAGGCTCTTTTTTTCTACAGGAACCCAAGGTCTGCAATGAAGAGGAAAAGGCTTTTCTGGTCTAGAACATTTTCTTCCATATTTTAAAGTCATTTTTCATCTTTTATAAACTACCCCCCATAATAATGGTTCTTAAATGTTATTTTGGACAATTCACTGGCTGGAAAATTAATAAAATATTTAGGCAACACATTAGTATTCATGGAAGAGGTTTTTATTTGTTTCTCATTGCTGAATATATTTTCTGCTAAAAATCTTTCATCATGCTCTGTAAAGGTGATATTATTTTGAAGCTACAGTGAATAGGGATAAAGAACTGGAAAAAATTCTTTCTGTGCTGGCTGGTGCATTTCCATTTCCTTCCTCAACCTTAGTCTCTCATAAGCTCTCCAAACACATAAGAGACTTGTGAACAAATTACTTAAAAAATAAATGTACTTTCTCTCCTTGGGCTCAAAGGATTTCATATAAAACTGATGTAGCTAGAGCAACTGCACATATTTTGACATGCTAATTTTCTAAAAGTATGACTTGCATGTGACTTTTGTGCCCTCGCACTGAAGGTGCCCTGATCTATTCCGACTGAGACAGATCTATGATTGATGAGGAGGGTGGTGTGAGGGACTCAAACACTGGACCTCTGGACTTCAGCTTCTTTATAATCTAAGGTGCAGAGGAGATGTGTGGCTTTTAAGACACTTTCCAGCACTAACATTCTGCAATGCTTTATTCTTGTCAATTACACATGCAGTCAAATTACTGGTCTATTGAGTGAGGAAAAGCAATCATTCCTGTTTTATGTTACTGAGAGGAGAATAGATTTGTCAAGACCAACAGGGAAATTTTCATTGTCCAACTTGGTACAAGGAGCCAGTTTGGCCAGAGGGGGTACTCTTGGTAGGGATGAGGTGTCTCTTAAACACTGCAGAGCTGGTTGTTTGGACTAGTGACAAATGACACTCACAGCCCGATTTAGAAGAGTTGTAACTTGAGAAGGAGGCCATTCCAGCCTGGGACATTTTCCAGGAGTATGCAGGAGCTGAAAGAATAGACCCCCAAGTCCCCTGGGCATTGGTGAACATCTGGGTGCCTAGTACCCAGGCAGCCAAAGTGGCTCTCTGAAAGAGTGTACCTTTGTACAAGATTGAAATAAACATAGATGAAATTAAGCTTAAACCCCATGGGATATCTACTTAACTTTCTCTTCACAGCTTGCCATCAGCTGAGGTCTCTTAGTGGGGATTCCATCATCTATTGGCCAAATAAAGAAATTGAATTTTTTTTTTTTTTTGCTGATTTGAGTTGTGCTGTATATTTTTTGAGTCCTAAAATTAAATAATTAAAGAACCCTACCACAGGGAATGCTCTGCAGAACCAGAAAGGAATGGCTTCGACCTGCCCTGCTTAGCCCCTCCAATGTCCACCGGTGCTCCTGAAGCATATTGTTTAAAAACCACTGGTTGAAGGGGTTCATAGCTAGCTACAAGGCACATGCCTGGTTGTTAATCTTGTCTCTTTTACTCACAAACCCTGTAGCCACAGGCATGTCACTCAGCATCTGTAGCAGGATGATTGTGAGGCTTGCACGGGAAAATGAGTCTATGTAAAGCACAAACAGCGGGCTGTGCACACAGAGGTGATCCACAAAGGAGGGAGGATGACAGCATCACATTGGGAATAATGGAAAGCGTCATGGTTGGTGCTTCTGAAAATTACATTTCATTCCCCAGGGGACCTTCCCAGCTCGGAACTGATAGAATCAAATAGCTAAAACTATGTGGAAATCAATTTACTCTCACTCAAGAGTCTCAATATTTTGTCCTCAAAGAGAAGTTTTCATTAACCAAAATAAATTCTACTGTGCTAAATTTCTAATTGGTAAATATTCCTGGAGCCCAAGTCAACAGCCAGGTTTGTAAATGATTTCTCTGTCACTTTACTTCATGCTCTATCACTTCACACTGGTGAATGAAATCACCATCTTTGATACCAGCATTGAGAGTTAATTTCCACCTTAGTAGAATTATTCTCACGCCTTCATTCATGAAATTTCACAAGAGATAAACAGGCTACCAGGAAAAAAATTCTCACTGTTCAGATGCAATGGAAATCCCTAGGTAAGGTATCTCAGTTGCATTTTAAAGTCATTCATTAATCCTCAAGATATCTGTATCCTATGTTATACAGAACCCTGGGGCATAATAAAAGTTTCAGCCTGGCTCTCTCAACAAAAAGTGGCCCAATTGGAACAAACTCCAATATCTTTATTTATAAAATGGATTATAATTTCAGCTTCCCAGGCATTTGTGAGTTTTCAGTGACAAAGGTGGCATTTAGGAAAGCAAGTTACAAACTTTAAAACTTTGCTAATTGTCACTGTAGGGGTGATAGTGATAATCACCTGCAGTGCACCACTCCTCAATGCCATTGCCAGTTAATATCTGTAATATGTTTCTGGGCTAACCTGTACATCCCAGGGACTTTTCCAGTCTCGACAGTTCAGGTGTGATTCATGAAGACGGGGAACAACCTGGCAATCAGTCTCCCTCCTTGATAATTATTGCATCTTCCTGGACCCACCTTCCTTAAGACAAGTGCAAACAGTTCCAGGACTCAGAATGCATAGGGCACACAGTGGATGAGGGAAGGGGAGGGATTACGACTTTGAAGGGAGATGGGGTCCTGTACTCCCTGCACCACTCTGTAGTGGAGGGAGGAAATGTCTTAACCAACCAGAAGATGCCCTCATTACACTTAGTTGGTATATTGAAAGCCAATGGGGCAACAGTAGAGCATATTTTGTCCATTACACTACTTATCAGCATAGCAACCTGCATGGAATCGGTTGCCAAGTGAATAAGTTCACAGCTTATCAATTTGTCATTAATCACTGCACCAAAACACCTTTTTACTTTATTCCTCAAATAGGCTATGTCTGTCTTCTTGTATATTTGCCGAGGATATCCTAGATTCCACTTTGGCTTGATCTATCAACCTCCAGAGGAGACAACACCTGCCCCCAGTGCATCCCTGTCACAGCATCTTGTAAGCTATAAAAATACACTGTTCTGTTTTATTTCCAGTCCATCACCACTTGCTTAAAAATATCTGCCTTCTTTCTCAGAAGAACGCCTTGCAAAATACTATGTTATTTTATTTTCATCATAATGAATAAATGTCACAATAACAAAAAAGAAACCAAATCTTACCTCTGTATCTATGCCATGCATTCCACCTGACTGTTCTACCTGATGGGGAGACTGGGAGGTGCTAATTCTGTGCCACCAGCATGGATCCTCCCTCTGCTCCCTGTCTGTGCCTCAGGTCTTTCTTTTATTAGGTGACACTAGTGAAGAAAGAATTCTCTCAAGTAATATGGCCTAAAACTGATTAAAAATGCAGCTGGTGCCACAATTAATAAATTGATCAAGCAATTATTCAGAAAATCATGGGGAAAGAGAAGAAGAGAAAAGAAATTAGAGACAAAGAAAGAAAATCAGGTTTTTTAATCTATTGCCTTATTACAGAAGACATGGATTGAAGATTGTGTGAACAGAATAGATTGATTGCAAATTTCCTTTAAACTTAGCTGCTCTCTCCCCCAAACTTTAATTTTTCTCTTAGTGAAATAAAGGATCATGTTGGGGACCAGTGTGCTAGGTCTCCTGACCTTCCAAGGGACCTCAGGGAGACTGCAGTCCAGACTGCCCTGCAGAGTGACAGGAAACCTCAGGAAGCACATGGACTTGTGAAAGAGACAAAAGGAAGTCACAGGCTCAGCCCACAAGGGTCAGCTTTGACAAAGGCTTAAAAAAGGGAACTTTGCTGCCTATTTCACAACATGTCTTTCATCATCCCCCCCCCCCCCCCCAGAAAACAAGGGAGAGAGGGAAAAAGAAAGTTTACAAGTATGGCCTTCACTCCTGATCTGAAGTGCTTGGATTCAGAGGGTTTTATCATGTGATCTTGTCTTTGCTTTTGCAGCTTTCTAGCACTTTAGAATAAGTACCATCAAGCAGGACATGGTGGCGCATGCCAGGAATATCAGTACTTGGGAGGCCGAGGAAGGAGGATCTCAGGTTTGTGGCCAGTCTCGGCAATTTAAGGAGACCCTGTTTCAAAATTAAAAGCCTTTTTATAGGGATGAGGGTGTAGGTCAGAGGTAGAATGCCTCTGGGTTCAAGTCCCAGTACTAACAAAATAAACAAACCAAAACCAAACACGAACAACCCCCCATCAACTTATCAGCATCAATCATCAATCTCTTCGCCCTAGAAAACTGCCTGGAGGGAACATGGCTCTTTTGACATCTTCATACTAATACTCTGTTTGGTTCCCTCTATTTCTACTCAATGCTCAACACCAAAGTATAGAATTTATAAGAATCCTGACTTGGACAATATAATTACATTCAAGTCACAAAGGAGATGGTAAATACCTCTACAATGAAAAGATATGTAGGATGCCATGGACAGCAAGTAGATAGCCCAAAAGCCAAAGAAGAGAGGATGGTAAGTAGATGCAAATTTGAAAATAGCATCTGATCACAGATTCTTGACCTTCTGTCTTCCTTTATTTCTAGTAGGTTTTTCTCTATCCCATAAATACTGACTTCTTCCATAAGACTATCATATTCTCAAGGATAAAGACATGCCTGAAATTGTATCACATACATGTCTATCACCTTTACTGCATTTGGGGCTCCCTCATCAGATTCTGAGTTCCAACAAGAACAGATGTCCATGACTGCATCTCCAGGGCAGGCACATAGCCATGCTCAACTATTTATTTATTTATTTATTTATTTATTTATTTTTGTACCAGGGATTGAACCTACGGGCATTCTATACCCCCAGCTCTGTTTTGTTTTTTATTTGGAAATAGGGCCTAAGTTGCTGAGGCTGACCTTGAACCTGTGATACTCCTGTCTCAGCTTACCAAGTACTGGGATTACCCATGTGCACCACCATGCCTGGCTCAGCAAATTTTTTGTTTGTTTGTTTTAACGGTACTGGGGATAGAACCCAAGGGCATTCTACCTCTGAGCTACACCGTCAGCCCTAATTTTTTTTTTCTTTTGCAGTCTGGAGATTGAACCCAGGGGCATTCTACCTCCGAGCTACATCCCCAGCCCTATTTTTTAGTCATTATTTTGAAACAGGGTCTCACTAAGTTGCAGAGGGCCTCTAGAAGTAACTGAGGCTAGCCTCGAACCTGTGACCCTACTGTCTCAACCTCCCAAGTACTGAGATTACAAGCTTGCGCCACCATGCCTGGCTTCAGTAAATATTTTTAAGTGAATAAATGTGTGCCTTCTGTTATGGTAGAGTGCCTAGGATATTGTAGACCTGTAGTAAAGGTTAAACTGAACCTGCAGCTCACTCTTACTCTTTTGCATGATCTGCTCTCCAGACTGTGAACCAGAGAATGAGGCTGATTTAACGAAGGGTAATGCCTGAGGTGCCCGTGGCCATACTGCGCAGATCAAAGTGTACTTTCTCCAAGGCCTTTCTGTTGTCAATATTTTCAAATCTACTTTAACATTAACAGCGCCTCTTTTCATGTTACTCATCAAATTTGTGTTAGACATGGCCACCAACTGCTTTAAAAATCAATTTCCTTTTCCACACAGACAGCTCTCTACATTATGCAAGCAGGGAAGCCACAATCCACAGAAATGACTTCCCTCTGCTCTTCAAAAAGAAACAATATTCATCACAATGAAATCATAAGTACCAGGTCACTTCTGTGCTTCTCTTCTATATTTGAATTATATTGAATAGAACAATAGAACAGGCAGAAGGCAGCAGTGTGTGTGTGTGTGTGTGTGTGTGTGTGTGTGTAGGTGCCTTCCACTAAATTATCAGCTGATAAGAGGGAGCATTTGGATATTACTTCCAGTGATACTCCACTCTGTCTCAGGGAGGAGGGGCACCAAGTGCTGTGTGCATGTATGTCATTATCAACAAGATTTACATTATGATGTGAGACCATAATGCACCAATAAAAGCACATAAAAATGTTGGTGCACTACCAATAGCATATACCAATTGTATACCTTTATCCAGTAGCACATTACACAATTGTGCACAAATGACATTGAACACATTTCAATGAATATTAATACATTAAAAATATTAAACTATTTAAGTAGTAAATAATCAAGCATTAAATAAGTACCTATTAAATACTGTTCTTCACACTCTTAATTTTTAGTGTCAGCAGTACTCATCATTAAAACATCATAATTTCCATTGTTTAAAAAAAAGAACCCAAAGTCTGGTCTAATACATGATAAATAGGTTTAGGCTCATCAACCTCTCTAGGCTTTGTCACTTTATATCTGATTGCTTCCTTTTATCTCCAGGTTAAAAAATTATAGGAAGCAGAGAGAATTTCAGCATACATTTGCCTGATAATCTCCTAAACTGTTATTTATCTAATCCTCAAAACCAGATTTTTGTAGAAAAAGGTTAGTTCTTTAGTACCTAGAAATACATCTGTAATGGCTATAATCCAAAAAGCAATAAAAAAAAGAAGATCTACATGTAATGCTCTCATTTATTTTTCTGGAAAAAACATATATAATCATTTATAGATCAGAGAGGTAGCTAATTTGCACCTCTCAGTTCCCCAGAAAAAAGAAATATGATTATACAGTTGAAATGTAAGGTTATAAAAATAGATTTACATTTCCCAATGAGATAAACACTTTGTACCCCCAAAATAAATCTATAGAACAAAAATCTATAAACTAAAATCTATAAAATAAGCATAAAAGTATCAATATTTCCTTTGTCTTTCAAAGGACTCCTCAGAGGCACAACTGTTCCAGGGAGGTTGGCTCAATGAAGACCAAGATCATTCATGAGTCTCCCAAAGTTACCTGTTAGCTCAATGACTGTGTCTTATTCAACATCATCAGGTATGATGCTTAGCACAAAGTGGATGCAAATGACCAAATGAAAAATTTTGCATAACTTTGTTCATGTCCTTCTCACTGCCTAGAATAAACTCCTTACACCTTTCTACCAGCTCCAAGCAGACACTTCCTAATTTAATGCATTTGTCTTCTATAAAGTCTTTCTGGCCACAGTCCTATTGCCACTTACTATGTCCTTGTTATTAATTAATATGGCACTCACTCTCTCCACTTTGGTTCTATTTACAGTCATATATTGTTCTCTAATTACTTTTTATTTAACTTTTACTTTTTGTGATACTGGGCATTGAACCCAAGAGCATTCTACCTCAGAGCTATACCCCCAGACCTTATTTATTTATTTATTTATTTATTTATTTATTTATTTATTTATTTATTGAAACAGGGTCTTGCTAGGTTGCTGAAAGTCTCGCTGTGTTGCTGATACTGTCTTTGAGCCTGCAATTCTCCTGTCTGAATCTGGGATTACAGGCATATGCCCCCATGCCCAGCTTCTGATTACTTTTTTTCAATCAAATGCAAGTCCTCCACTGCCTGAAAACTTATTATTACTTGTCTAGCCAATACTACCCAATAATGCCACATGCTTAGAGGGTATATCATGAATAATGGCACTTGGAATGTAAATGCTAACAAGTCTTCACAGTAAATGAACCAATAGTGAATTCTGATAATACATGGGCCCCAAATCTCCTTAACAAGATCCTCTCTCATATTCTAGTCACAAATGACTTCTTCCTCCCTGCCCTGTCATCTAAATCATGAGATCCTGATGTTTCTGTCACGAGAAGCTAGTTATTGTTGACTCACTCTCAGCCCTGTTGCCTTATTCGTGAGGTTAGTGAGCCAGCTCCTCTGTCCAGGATGTCTGCCAGGTGGGCTAAAGATTCTACAGGAAGATTGTGCCTAGGTTACAAAACAATACAAACTCAAGAACTCAACTTTGAGTTCCTAATAAAGCAGTGGAGCTCTCAAAAGATAGTACCATTTGTAGGAAAGGGGTATTATTTTGTGTGTGATTGTAAATGTTTAATTACCTGGGTGATATCCTAGGATAATGAAGATTTATCCGAATCTTCCATTGAAATTGAAGTCTTAAAAGATAAAACATGGTAGTCTGGCAATCCTGGGAAGTTTACTTAGTCAGGGTTCTCCCCAAAGCAGCCTGGCAGAGGCTTGTGTGTGAGTAGTTGACTCACAGAGTGATCCCAGGGAGCAGGAGGGAAGGACCAGGAAGCAAAACAGGGAAGGAGGGAAACAAAGATGAATGCTAACTTGGCTGCATTATGTTCCACTTTATAGGAACTGCTGAGAAATAATCACTTGAGGAATGAAAGGGGGTGCCAGTTGCCATCAGCTCCTGTCTTCTGTGCCCCACACTACCAGAGTGTTGCTAGGGCAGGTGGCAAGGATGGGAGGGTCCCAGGTAGGTGCTGTCAGATGAAGCCTGCACTGCACTGATGAGAGTCTCCTTAGAAGTGGTTGCCATATCAGGAGTGGAGCAAGAAGAGCAGCTGAGAAGATCTAAATCTGTGCACAAGAATGGATTTACTCAGGGGACATTCCCTTTGCTACAGCACTCTCAGTGGGTAGGACAGACCCTGATGGTGTAGGGAGGCCTAGACCCGAACATGCAGACTCGCCTCATGTTATAGAAGGTCTTCATTTAGATATGGTCCAAACACAGAACATGTTCAATTTTTTTTAATAAATTCAGTTTGTTATAACAAGCCTTTCTCCTCTCAGCTAAGGGATCAACCTAGCATATAGACGAGGTGATTCAGCATTGCTTACTAAGAGCCTGACACAGAATTTGTTATAACATCTCCTTGGAAACCATCCCTGTGTCTGAGCATCAGAACACTGCAACACCTCGCGTACATCAGAAACAGGTGCTCACAAGGATAATGTAAGCCAGAAAGCAAAGGCTTCACTTGAAGTAGCATTACACATATGAAGTCCACTAAAAGTTCTGGTATTTATTAATTTTTCTTCCCTAAATTTACCCAAATTACCATTTGATTACGTCTTTTGTCTACTCAAAGTTAATTTTAAGCTAGTGTTGTGGTTCATGCATGTAATCTCAGTACTTGGGAGGCTGAGATAGGAGGATCACAGGTGAGACCAGTCTCACCAACTCAGCAAGACTCTTAGGAACCTAGAGAGACTCTGCTTTGAAATAAAAAAATAAAAAATAAAAATGGGCTGGGAGTGTAGGTCTGAGGTAGAATGTCCCCGAGTTCAATCCCCAAATACCAAAATAATGATAATAATAATTTAAAAAAATGCACCTAGTCTTTTGGTCCTAGGCATACCACGACAAACATATAATCAATAATATTGAAAGTAAAACAAATTTATCTACCAGGCCAGTAATTAAGAGAAAATCATCATTGTTAAATGACATTGTAATTATTATGTTATTTAACATTTATAGTATATATAATGTTATATATAACATTTACATATAATATATAAATATATATGGTACTAAATATATATATATATATATAGTACAGTGGCAATCTATGAACCCAGGAGCAGTCTCTTACTAAGTTGCTGAGGGTCTCACTAAGTTGCTGAGGCTGGCCTCAAACCTGTGATCTTTTTGCCTCAATCACACCAAAGTACTGGGATTACAGCTGTGCATCACATATATTCTTAATCACTTAATAGTGGCTAAGGTAGCCCCAAGTGCAGAATATTAAAATCTTATGAATGGACACCTTCTGTAGTAGTTTCCACTTCCCAAAAAAGTAAAGGCCATTACTCAAAGCCATTCCCAGCCAGTAGAGGACAATTGCTTCCTTATGAACAAATAAATCATGCTTATTGGTCATTGATATTTTGTAAATCAAATTTCAACAAAAATATCAAGAATGCTATATGTAGAAAGTAAACACCTTACAGAGAAGCCACCTGTGCTCCTAAAACATTGTCAAATTTGAAATTTAGTTTATTTCTTAAACAAGTTTTTTTTTGTGTGTGTATTCTACAAAATCATCATTGCTAAGAAATACTTCTTAGCAAAAATACTACAATAAAAAGCTGCTTTTATATATTCCAGGTGCTGGGCTAAGTATTATGCTATTATCAACTAATTTAATTCTCACAGTAATCCTGCCAGGTAAAGCTTGTCATTTTCTTTTTAAATGAGCATACCCAGGTTTACAATGTTAAGCAACTTAACTAATAGCTTTTTTGCAGATTGTTTGAATCTAGGTCTCTCACATTCCAAAGCTCATACTCTTTCCACAAAATTAAAAAAAATACAAAGAAGTTTAGAATAGGGGCAGAAGGAAAAAGCAGCTGCTTTAAGAATAACCACTTTGTAGGTCTCTGCACAGTTTTGGTTCAATCAAATGAAAAACACATTTAGCACAGATAATTTTTCTCTTTAATTTCAAGAATCTACATAACTCATGAAGAATGTAACCCACAGATTTCTAATCTGTTTGCTTTAACAGCAAAATATCATATGCCATAGAATGCTTGGTATCTGAGATGCCTTTTGTCTTTTTAATCCTAACTTGTTCTTCCCTAATCCCAAACTACTTGCCAATAAGGAATGATATTAAGGACCAAAAAATACAAATTAGATTCAAATTTGTCACTTGCTTGGAGAAGGATGGGATGTAAAATGTGTAATTTAATTGTCATCCTTCACATGTTTACTGCATCAGAAACAGCAGGACACGAATGAACCCTGCTGGGGGTGATACTCTCTTTAGACTCTTTCTCATGGAATCAAATCCATGCCTGGAAAAGAACTGAAAAGCTTCTCATCTTTAAATTTTAAAGACATTGTTCCCTTGTTACAAAAAGGCACCTGGAGTCCTGAGGACACATGGTAGACAATAAAGACTGGTCTCGGTTGCTCTGCGCTTCTTGTCTAGTGGAGCACTGAGGCATGTGAACGCGTAGTGATTGTGGATCACTCTGAGAGCTCAGATAGGAGAAGTTAAGGTGCTCTGGGATCCAGAGAAAGACCACTTGACCCTGACCTGTGTGTGTGGGGGGGGAGCAGAGGGAGGCTTCTTCGGGATGCAGCATTCCTAAGATTTAAAAGGCAAATGGGATCATACTGGATAAAGAAAAGGAGGCAGGGATGGTGGTGCATGCCTATAATCCCAGTCCTTGGGAGGCTGAGACAGGAGAAGTGTAGGTTTGAGACTAACATCAGCAACTTAGCTGACTCTATTTCAAAATAAAACATAAAATAGGGCTTAAGGTGTAACTCAGAGGTAGAATGTCCCTGGGTTCAATCCCCAGTACTACAATAAATAAATAAATAAATAAATAAATAAATAAATAAATAAATAAATACATACATAAATAAATACATAAATAAATACATAAATAGGATAGGTTAGGGGGATATTTCAGGAAGAGGGTAGGATATGTGGAGGCCAGAAAGAAAGAGTTCTGGAAACAGGGAAAAGAAGTTTAACACAGAGGGCAAAGGCACACCCTCTAGAGCTCAGAGTCAAGAAATGGGGTTCACAGAAGCTCCAGCCACTGATTATATCTAGCTGGCCAAAACTCACTTGAGGGGCCTGGCAGAATCAATCAGTAGACTAGTGTCCACGCCCTTAGCAGCTGTGTTCGACCTCCGCAGCCAACGGGGCCACGGCTGTCCTGAACACTGTCTGCTACAACTGTTTAAGGACTACTTGGAGGCTTGCTAGTTGGCCATGGACTGTTTTACAGGGCTACAGCAGAAAGGTACTTGAAAGTGCCTTCAGATTGTCAAAATGAACTCATGATATATTTTTAGAATGAGCAGAGATAGTCTGAACCAGGGACGTCTGAAGAAGTATAAGAAGGGCATTAAAGCTTTTGGTTTTCTGAAAGGAATGTATTTGGGGCTCAGGAATGAAAATATGTTTTCCAGATCTTTTCTTTTTTTGGGGGGGGGGGTGGCAGAGGAGGCAGTGTAAAAACTCATCCCTAAATGAGACTGTAGAGTAAGATGCTAAGTAGTTCCAAACACGGTTGTGTGGGGACTACTGTGTGGCATGCCCTGTGCCTTTCCCTGCTGCCATCTGATGGGCTGGTTTACAGAACTTGAGCTGCACTGCCCCTTACCAGCAACTCCCCTGCCAGCATGTGTATTTAGGGCAGGCAGTGGCTGTGGGCATCTCCTTTGGGCAGTGGGACTCAATGTGTCCATTCAAGTTCTACCTTCAGATCCCAAACTCTACAATACTAACAAACTATCATTTATATAAAAAGCAAAATTGGCTCTTTTGCGTAAAAGAGAAATTTGCAGATTAGACAATTGGCCCAGATTTCTCCACGGAGGAACTGCCACATAACGCAGGATAAACAAACAAACAAGCAAATGAACAAATTCTGAGAGCTGACTTTGAGCATTTGATATATGCTAGGCACAAGCACTTTTATCTTTACTGTGTTATTTAGTCCACACCAGAACACCATAGGGTAGATACTATTTCCCCATTTTATAGAAAGTAGCAGCTGAGGAACAGAGAGGTTAAGTAATCTGCCCTACAACACAGCTGGAGAGAGGCAGAGGTAAGACAGAGAGCCTGCCTGAATCCAAAGTTCATGTGATTTCTATTACTGTTTCTATTCTTTCTGTTTCCAGAAGGGGAAAAAAGATTTTGGGGTCACATGAAACATAATACTGGAGGAGCAGTCACTTTGGGAAGACTTAGCTTTGGCCTCTGTTGGCAAACTGATGAAGAAAGCAGAGGAAATTAGTTGGACATTTTAAGTTAAAAAAAAAAAAAGGAATAAAATCGTAACTTGGATGAGTAAAACTCCTATTACAACAACACATTCCTTTAAAAAAAAAAAAAAGCACTATATCCTGAATAGTCACACCGATGACCTACTTATTTCAAGGAATTTTTTATCTCAAACCACTTCAGTACAACAGAAGCTGACAGCCTTTGGAGTTTAAAGAAATTGTGTTGCATTTGGGTCAGGAGGAAGGAGTCTGAGCCCTGCACATGAGCAGGGGCACAGAGCTGCAGTGGGCACGAGGGCCAAGACCCCTTGCATCCTGACAGAATGCACTGGGCCTGTGCTGACTGGAGGCATTCGCAGCTGAGCCAAAACATCTGGAAATCTGGTCAACTCATGGGTGAAAGATGACAAAGATTTGAACACATTGGCAATCAGTCTAGCTAAAACAGCTGCTCCTAGAGTCTCTATTTAAAAGCAATGCCTAGGACAGAATTGGAATGGGAGGATCCACGTTGACCCAGGGCCTTCAGGCCTGCTTTGTCCACATACCAATAACTGGGGGCCTGCTTTCTGTCAACTCTCAGTCCTTGTCCTTTCCTTCGAACCCACTCTTTCTGTCCAGGGCAGACTTCAGCTTGGAGGTGGGATACCCTGCCGCAGTTAGCTGCTCCTAGCCAGTTGCCTATGACAACAGCACATGAGAGTATACTTGTGCTTTTCTTCTCTGCCCACACTCCTAGGGAGTCAGCAATATCACTACAGTGGTTCCATCACACTACAAATATAACAAGGACAGTTCAACATTTTATCCTCTTCAAGGAATTACCATATGCTTTTTAAAAAAAGTTCTGATTTTGCATATGTGGGGCAAAGCCCACAGATGTAGCAGCATTCATAGTTTCTCTTTTCCCTTTGGTCTTTATCTGTTGAGCATCTCCTCACTTCCAAATAGTTTTGTTTTTCTCAATATTTTCTACGAGCTGGCTTTTGTTAGTCTCATAGTTAGTTCTGTGGCATCACTTTTTACCATTTATTTGGTTCCCATGCATGAGTGTACTCATGAGTACTTTGTTTTGTTGATCTGTTTACCTGTTTTTGCATCAGTACTAAATGTTTTGGTTGCTAAGTTACTAGGTATGGTCACACTTGACAGGGCAAATTCTCTCTTTTTTTTCTTTTGATCCTCCCTTTATCCAAGTTGACTTAGCTATTCATGGAAGAATATATTCTTTGACATGCATTTTAAAATAACACTTAGATTTCTCAAAACAAATCTAGCAGAAATTTTGATTGGTTTTGCATTAAGTTTTATTTTAATTTTGGCAAGAATTGAGCATTTTACAAAACAAAATTGGCCCATGCAAGAGAATAAACTTCCTCCTGGTTTAATCTCAATTTTCATATTTTTTAACAGAGCATTAAATTCTTGGATGTTCTTTGTTTTGTTCCATATACTTCATCATTTTTGTTGCTATGGTGAATACTATCTAACTTACAATTATATTTGTAGTTGGAATTGAATTTTGACATTAAAGAGAAGTGCTATTGACTTTTTGTGAGTTGATCCTGTATCTGGCAACCTTATTGATCCCTCTACTCAGGGAATCAGATTTTAGAGGCAGAATTTCATTTCTAATTAAGATCTGTTCTATTTCTTACAAACAGCCATATGTATATGAAAAGGTGCTCAACCTCACTATTCACCAGAGAAATGCAAATCAAAACCACAATGAAATATCACCCCATACCTGGTAGGATGGCTATTATCACAGAAACAGACGATAATAAATATTGATGCAGACGTGGAGAAAAGGGAACTCTTATGCGTTGTTGGTGGGAATGTAAATAGATACGGCCATTATGAAGTATCTCAAAAAATTAAAAATAGGACTACAAGACAATCCAACAATCCGACTTTTGGGTATTGTTATGGTTTGTATTTGAAATATCCCCCTAAACCTCATGTGTTAGCCAGTGCAGCCAGGTTCTGGGGTAGGGCATGGCTGAAAGAGGTGGGTAACCTGGGAACATGTTCTAATGGACTATATATGGCTCCAGCCCTCTCTGTCTCTGGCCATCATGCTGTGAGAGTGGCCTCCCTCCTTCTTGCCTTATTACTTCGGTTTCTGCCTTGGAGCTGGCCGACATTGACTGAACCTCTGAAACTGTGAGTCCAAATAAACCTCTCCTCCTCTACGTTGTTCTTGTTGGGCATTTGGGTCACAGTTGTAGAAAGGCTGACTGAAACAAGTATATATCAAAGGACGTTAAATCAGTATCTTGAAGAAAGATCTGTGTCACCATATTCATACAGCATTATTCATAATAGCTGAGATATGGAAACTACCTAGATGTCCATCAATGGATTAGTGAATAAAGAAACTGTGGCATATATGTGAGTACTATTGTGTATATATGAATACTATTCCTGCTTTTGTAAAAATGTAGGTGAAACTAGAGGACATGGTACTATTGAAATAAGCCAGACACAGAAAACACAAATACTACACGATCTCACTTATGTTCAGAATCTTAAAAAGCTGAACTCATAGAAATTGGGGAAGGATGTGGTGGCACATGCCTGTAATCCCAGTACTTTGGGAGGCTGAGACAGGAGGATCACAAGTTCAAGGACAGCCTCAGAAATATACCAAGACTCTCAGCAACCTAGCAAGACTCTGTTTCAAAACAAACAAACAGACAGACAAAAATAATAAAAATGGCTATGGGTATAGCTCAGAGGTATAATGCCCCTTGGTTTTATCTCCAGTACCACTCCAAACACACAAACCAACTAGCGGAAGGGTACTTACCAGGGGTCAAGGTTGGGAGAAATAGAGAGATTTTGGCCAAATGATACAAAATTACATTAGTAATGTGGCTAAGTTATGGAAACCTAATAGATAGCATGGTTACTCTAGTTAATAGTACCTTACTATATACCAAGAGGATAGATCTTAAGTATCCATCCACATCACAAACAAAACAGAACAAAAAACAAAAGTAACTATGTGAAGTGATGGGCAGCTTGGGAGAAAAAAAAAGCCTAAATTTTAAGAAATTCCCATCATAAAGACAAATAAAAGTTAATCTTTTTTTCTAGCTGTACTGAGGTATAATTGAAAAATAAAATTGCGTATATTCAAGTTATATATAATATGATGCTTTGATATATCTATGTTTTTGCATATATAATTCATTGGTCCTCAAATTGATTAAAAAAACAGAACATCTAACTCTGAAAGATGTAAAAGGCTATTCCTGTCCTGCAGTGCCTTAAAGGGCCACCATTAGTAAGCATTTTCCCAGCATTTGGAGTCAAGCCCTGTACTCACTGCTTTCAGTAATAATTTGTTTCAGATAATTTTGTTATTGGAGTGTGTTTTGTGATAGGTGCTCTGACACCTCTAAAGGCAAATTCCAAGCTCTTCTGGAAACTATTTTGTAAAAGAGAAACAGCCACGAGGAAGGATTACCAAGGGGAATTTTGGAAGCTGGCCACCTAATTAGGCAACTTTTCTTCTCCAAGGACCTGTAACTTGTGCTCACAGTTTCAGTATTTATATGGACACAGCCCTCGCACTCTGACATTTTTAGAAGAAATTAAGCTGTACCAGAGATCTGGGCTCAGTGACAACCACATTGGTCTCCTTGGAAAGCAAAAGTACTCCCATGTAAAGACAGGGATTTGCCCCTTAGTCGCACTGCCAGCCACTTCTCATGAGGAAGATTGCTAAATGGACAGGGAAACAAACCTTTATTCTAAGCTTAGGAGTTGAAGCAGGACAAGGTAGAGGAGAGGGAAAAGAGGATAAAGAGGGGAGGAGGAGAGAGAGAAGAAAAGGATCTGACCGAAATTCTAACTGGAGACAGAGATAAGACGGCAGAGTTAATGTAGAGTGATCTGTGAAAGGACTGGGACTGGAGTATCTGGCAGATAACCAGCAGGGGAAACAAGGACTATTTTAAATAATATTTGGCATTACCTCCAGCCATGTGGAAGGGGAAGAGGCCTTAAAAACAGGAGGAAGTAAGTTCAAATTTGGGCCTCACAGATTTTCAGCTGAATGATCCTGGACCTTGCTACTAAACCTTTTGGATCTTTTTTTTTTTTCTATCTGTAAAATGAAATTAATCCCTACACTACTTGCAGGGCCCCGAACTGGATTCAAGGTAATGTGTGCATCCTCAGGGAGCACAGACCCTTGGCCTTATGGCTGATTCACCTGAACTACTAAGGCTGAACTGCTGGGTTCTTGTGTAATTTGTCTTGATGGAAGCCACAGGGAAAAACCACAGCCCTGTGAGTGGGGTGGGGCTGCCCTGTTGGAATGAACACCACAGCTGACATCTATTCTTGGAGGAGGCCAAGGTCAATCCTGGGACAAGGGATGGAGACAGTGGAGGGACTGCCAGGGACACTTCTTCCCTAGTGGAGAAGGCCTTAAGATGGTTGGTCTTGGGCTTTAATTTAGAAGACATACTATAGGGCATGCTCCCTGGACAGAAGAAAGATGATCCCACCAAGACGGTGGCCAGCTGGCAGTAAGTCAGGAAAGCCTCCTCAGGGCCTCCTCAGTTCTAAACATCATAATGGCTGGTCTCTGTTCTGTTTTCCTCTGCCACCCCTGATTGCCAGAGAGGCTTTTCCAAGAATCATAGCCTACTTTTCCACCATCCTTGTGGGTAAATTAGCCTGAGGCTCTAGGGGAACAGGTGAAAGCAACTAAGGCCTAAGGGGTGACTGTCTGTAGGTGAATGAAGAGAACAGCACACACAGATGCTGGTGGGAAGGGTGACATTCTAGAGCCTAAGCTGCAGTTGACAACCAGGGAGGACTGTAGGGGACATGTTTTCCTGTTCCAGGGAGCCTGAAGGCAGGGAGGGCAGTTTGATTAATGCTGGACTTTATGTAGATAAATGGAGCAAGATATTTAAAAGGTAACCTAAGCTCCTTTTAATTGATACATCTCCCAATTATTGTTTATTGTAGTCTAAATCAAGATGTTTGTGAATCATATTCCAGCAGAAGATTTTTAAAAATTAATTCTATCTTTATTGGCTTTGGCTGTGAGGAACTTTCAGTCAGGAGGTCAGATTTGTATAAGGACAAATAGAAAAGCATCTGATTGGTCCCCACTTGTTCTAGGAAGTGGCCAGTCCCAGAAAACCCTTCACCCTGACATAGAACAGCCCTTTCTCTTTTGAAATGTTCTTGAATTGTTCTTTTGCTCCTTTGCAGCTGAGCACAGATTGCTAAATGTACCCAAAGATCAGTCTTCTCTGCCTTTATATCCCACTTCACAGCAGAGAGATTCACCATCAGATTCTTGTCCTAGTACTTCTTTTCGCTCCATAAAACTTACCCTCTTTCTAACACCCTTAAACCCTTGCTGAAACAAAAGCGATAGCAGATGGGTTCCCTTGCTACAAGTTTATGAATAAACAGCCTGTGTTAATTTTGTCTTGAACTTGGTTTGTCTTCACAGATGGAAAGTCAAACACAGAAATATGGCATTTACCAAATGAGAAATTTGGAGGAGAGATCCTAGAGTAGGAAAGGGTTTCAATTTCTTGTAGTTTTCTGGTTAGAAGGGTGCCCAGGGGAAAAGGGAAAGGGTTAAGGGATAGGGATACTATAAAAATGAGGCCTGGTCCCCAAGGGGAGTCCTTTACTACTTCTTCCTGCTACATCTCCTAAGTCTTTTTGGGAGGATCATGGAATCTCAGTATAGGTAAACAGGCGAGAGATTATCTTAATAGCACGAATACTAGAGGTAGAAAGAAAAGTGTTTAGGGAGGGATGATGTCATTGGCCCTCATGGTATAGTTAATGTATACTTCAAAGCTTAGGATGGCCAAGCATGGTGGCACACAGCTATAATCTCAGTACTTGGGAGACTGAGACAGGAGGATCACAGCTTCAAGGACAGCCTCAGCAACATAAGCAAGACTCTCAGCAATCTAGCAAGACCTTGTTTCAAAACAAAAAATAAAAAGGGCTGGGGGTGTAATTCAGAGGTAAATGCCCCTGGGTTCAATCCCATGTAATCCCGTGTGCATGCACACACATACAGCTTAAGATAATTTAACAAAATAAAATGTATGCACTATATCAACACATCAAACCAGACCAAATTAATGTGTTAAACATCTACCGTGTTACGGGGGCAATACATAACTAATAACAAATGACTGTGGAATAGGAATTTGATTCAATTCAAACAATTCTGGCCTTAGCAAGAAATCCAGATTCTAACTTTAAGAGTCCCACAGAACCTAGTAAACAGTGTCTCAGGATAGGGCATGGGGTTCTAAGAAGCTCTTGTAGTTTGGTCTGAGTGGCTTTGTCTGCAGTGACTAGATGTTTTAATTTAGAACTTTTGAATGTTTTGAAGTTAATTTAGAACTCTAAGAACTTTCGTGTCTATTTTCCCCAAAGGCAGTGAGCACTAATTACCTTTATTCCACTCTAATAGGATATTCTGTACCATTCCTTTGTACCTCAAGTGTCCCCAGGCCTCAGGAGAGTACAGATACAAATGAGTGTTCCTTAAAACTAATGCCCAAGCCCATAAACAGGACCCTGCATCCTCCCTCTGGTCCTCCTGCTCATGCTCAAGTTCTCATGGGCATAGTCCAGTGGCCATAGCTGGTGCCCTTCATAAAACAGCCTCCTGCCAACTCCCTCTGGACAGTGCTGCTGCCCTCTGGTTAATGAAGCAGGAATCTAGCAGCCAGGGGGAACTAGTGTCTCAGCTCTGAACTGCTCACCTCAGCCTACCACCACCTGGCTTTGTCCAGACACACAGCCTCTCAGGACAGCGAAGTCTTTTGCTTTGGTCTGGAATGCCCTCCAGTGTCAAAACCTCAGCACCCCAGGTCTGAAGGGAGCAGGGACCAAGTCACAAGAAAACCAACCTTTCCTTACTGCTTTTCCCTTTCTCTCACCTTTACCTGCATAAAATCCACTCTAACCCCATCCCTCTTCAGCAAAAACAAAGCCCTAAGCATATGTGAATCCTGTGAGGTCACCAAAGTTGATTTTTCTTTGGCAGTTACACTGAGTCCCAGCTTGACTTGCCTTGGGGGAGGGGGCAGGCATCCAGAGACTCTTAATTTGAAGATTCTGGACTTTAGTGTGGAGAAGAGGGGTGACTTAATTTCCCTGTATCACCTGATCAGCTTATTGATATAGGACCAATATGAGAGCTACCCATGCATCTATCTGTGAAGGCCACCCATGTATGGGCAAAAGCTTCCATGATGCTCTGTGGGTTGAAAAACATCTTTTTCTTTAGGGCTCAGGCAACCCTCTATTCTCCTGACCTCTGTCCAGAGAAAGTCATTCCTGGCCCTACTTCCTGGATGGAGCTCATTTCCACCCACCGCAGCTCAGGGTACCTGTCATGTGGCTTACACGTTGCTCTGCTTTAACATTTGTATGACTATACTCTGATTATACTCTATGGGATTATGGAGTTCATAGCACAGGGATCTGTTCCCTGGGCTGAGGCTTTGTTTATAGCAGTTGCGGATAGTATTGATTCATTTCAATTGAACTTCAATTCTGTTAAAATCAGTTGTTCCCATTTGTGTCTACACAATTTGTCCCTTGGATGTGACAAAAGTTGAACTCATTCAATACAGTAGCATCCACCCTTCTCACCACATGATTTACAGAATGCTGGCCATGTCCTGCCAGCAAACAGCAGCATACACTCGCCCTCACTCCCTGGACCAGCTCTCTCCATTCTCTTGGACACAAACAAGTGCTCTTTCTCCTGTTCCACTGTGTGGAAATGTCTTCAATCTCCTCCCACCATAGCCCCTGATTGACCTTCTGCCTTGGTGCCCCAGGACCCTCCTTCCATCCCAGCCTTACCTGCAGGATGGAGCTCCCCACCAAGGGTTCCCACCTGGCCTCTGACAGGAAGGTGAGAAATGCCCAAGTAAATCAGCAGAGGCTCTCAAATTGGCAAAGGCCTTTTATTTTCATTTTAGAACGACAATGCCTAGTTTGGTGAAACAGGAGACCTCCAGGGCTGCTTGCGGGAGAGTAACTTGTTTCCTCCCTTCTGGAAGGCAATTTGGCCAACTTTCAAGTACCTTTAAAATGTTCACATCTCTTAATCTAGCAACTTTACTTAGAGCAAGTTTCCTGCCATTCACAGAAAAAAATTAAATTTAAAAAGGCACTCAACCTCACTAATATTAAAGAAAATGCAAATCAAAACACAAAGACTTCTTGTTTTTAACTCACCAGACGGGTAAAAATGTAAAAAGCTGATAAGGTAGGGATATGGGTACTTTTATATACTGCTTATTTGAATGAGAACTGGCGTAGAATGTCAGGAAAATATCTGGCATTCTAATTAAAACTTAAAATGTACAATGCCTTTGAACCAATAGTCTGAATTATAGAGACTACCGACTACCTTAAGGAAACAAAAACCTCAGCATATACATGTATTTGTGAATATTTAATGCAGTATCATTAGTAACTTCCAAAACTTATAAACATGCAGGACTCTTTATGGTAAATAACTTAATCAATTATGGTATGTTCATATTATGGGAAACTATACAGATATTTTAAAAAAATAGTTACATGTGTTACCTGGGGACATTGCCTGAGATATATTAAATGAAAATAATAAAACGAAAGGAACATGTATGATGTCTGTTTTTTGTTGCTGTAACATAAAACCTGAGATGATGTGACTTATAAAGAAAATAAATTTATTTCTTACAGTTCAGGAAGCTGGAAAGCCCAAGGTCATGAGGCCACATCTGGTGAGGGCCTTCTTGCTGGTAGGGATTCTCTGCAGTGTCCCAAGGTGGTATAGGGTCTCATATGGGGGAAGGAGCACACACAACAGACAGAGATGAACTGGCCTTTACAACAGGTCTACTTTCTAGATAAACCATTATCTCATTAATCCATGAGTGGACAGATCCGTTCTCTGGACTCATCCACTCATGAAAGCAGAGCCCTCATGACCTAATCACCTCCTGATTATCCCACCTGGTCTTTCCTCTTAATACCTCGTAACAGGGATTAATTTTTTTTTTCTGGTACTGGGGATTGAACCAAGGGGCATTCTACCTCTGAGCTATAACCTCAGTCCTATTTTTTATTCTTTAGTTTTAAACACACACACACACACACACACACACACACACACACACACACACACACAAACACACAAAAAACAATACTCTAATGATATGATGAAAGAGGAACCCAGGGATTTAAATACAAGAAGATGTTGTCAGGCACTGGTTATGAGCTTGTCTGAGGAGTCAGATCCCAGCAATTCTACCTCTGCCACCAACCAGCAACAACATCATTTGATTTGCCTGTGTCTCAATTTACTTTTCAATAGAATAAAAACCAAAATAATGCTCAGCTTGGACAATGAATGTGAGGAATAAATCAGATGATGCATGTAAAGCATTTAGCACAGATTCTAGCATACAATAAGTGCTCAATAAATGGTAGCTATAAAATCAATACGGAGCTTTTCTAGGTCAATTATAATTTTTTATACTTTTATTGGTACATTAATGTAGTGCTAGTGATATACATGTACCCAGCACTTGCTGGGCTTTTCCCTAGGTCCCTCCCCTCTCCCCTCTTCCCCATACAAAATGTTAAAATTGGCATTGGTATTCTCACATATGTACATAAAGTCAGTGGGAATATTCCCTTCATTAATTCTCCCTTTCCACCAAATCCAAAACCACCTCCTTCCCTCCACTGGAGTTTCTCCTTCATTATCTAAAGTTCCTCTTGTATCCCAATTACTTTCTAGCTTCTACATATGAAAGAAAGCATATGACCCTTCACTTTCTATGACTGGCTGATCTCACTTAACATATTTTCCAGTTCTATCCATTTTCCTGCAAATGACATAAATTGGTTCTTCTTTATTGCTGAGTAGAATTCCATTGTGTATATATCCATAATTATGTATTCCACTCATCCATTGAAGAACACTGGGTTGCTTCCATAATTTGGTTATTATGAATTTCTAAAATGGCAATAAATATCTAAAAAATGCAATATAAATAACTAGCATTCTTCTGATGGAATATTATGTTAATAAGTAATTAAAATCACATTTCAAACATTTATTCATGAAGTAAGAAAACAATAATATAATTTTGTAGTGAGCACAAACATAACATTATCATAATTCCCATTTCCATAAAATATCTACCTGTGTATATGTATAAGGAATGCCCTGGAAAGAGATTTCTAGAATATTTACAAGTTTTGGAGCTTTTGCTACTTCTCCTTGTGTATTTTTCAAATGATAAGAAATAAAATCCCATGAAGTGAAAGGGCCTTTGTGCTTTCCTCCCAGTATAGGAGACGGTAGAGTACAGATGTTCCACCTTCAATCTCCATCGGGCTGAGGAAAAGAATCCTGAGTGATCCCAGGAGTCAGGGCTCTGTTCAGTTAGTAAGGAAGGAAGACTGAGTCTCTGAAGACAGAAGCCAGCCTAGGCCAGAAAGGGGAGAAACTCAGAAGTGAGAAGGTGAAGATTCTGGTTTGTGAATCAGAAGTTTAGAGCCAGAAGTGAATTTGTAGACCATCTAAATTCTTGCTTCTCCAAGTGTGACCTAAGGATCATCCAGGAACTTGTTAGAAATTCTTAATTTCTAGTCTCACCCTAGGTCTACTAAGTCAAAATCTGCATTTTAATGACTGTCAGGTGATTCTTTTGCACATTGCAGCTTGAGAAACAAATGAAGTCTCTGTGAGTTTTTTAAGTGGGAACCTTAGACTCTGAAGAGGTGAAATGACATGTTCAAGATCACACAGCCCTTTCGGTGGCACAGCTGGAATCAGAAACAGGTCTTTTGACCCTTGGCTCATTGTTTTCTCACTATATCTTTCTGTCCCTCACTATTTTACCCAGCTAGTCACCCTGGTATACATTTTGTGGTACTACCCCTACAAGTCTTTTCTATTTCAGTAATTTTTGCATGTATATGTTTTATTCATTGGGCCTTTAATGCACTGAGAAAAGTTATTCTTGCAACAAAAAGCTGGAAGATGATGGGTAAATTCAAGGTCAGCTTCTATCACCTGCATTATTACAAGTGCCTTAGTCTGATTTCCTGGATGCTTCCTAAATATCCACTGAAATTGGTCTTAGTCCCATATAAATTTGCTGTCACCAGAGCCACGTGAAATCATGGCCCAAAGGACAAATGAAAGGCTTAGCATTTCTGACCACAGACTCCACACAATCAACTTCCTCTCCTGCTTTTCCCTGTGTTCTGTGCTTGGCCTAGTTCTGCTCCCATTCTCTTTCACGTTCATCAAAGGTTTAACTATGCTCTAGGATTCTAATCATAGATTTATTAAGTGTTTAAGTGTATATCCCCAGAATGATGGTTTCTCAGTAATGAGGTACATTCAGAAGGAGACTAGTAGGTCAGGCACAAGTTTGGAAGAGTTTCACATCAGCCATTTCATCTTTGACAGGGTTAAGCACAATTTTAATTGTTTTAAACCTGGATTTACTGGACTGTGCCTGCTAAGGTCAGTAGGGATGCTGCAAATTAATTTTAAAGACATATGACTCCTTGGAGTTCACTGTATTTGCTCACAATATTTACAAAAAAAACCAAAACCTCATTTGAATTCTCCTAAATTTATGAACCAAAATATATTACCTTGGAATGGTAGAAAATAATACATTGTTATAATGGAAAAATAAAATCAATAAATGTTGCTGCATTTACAAGCCTGGGCAAATTGTTAGAGAAAATCTGCCTTATTAAAGACAATATATAGGACATGTTGGGGAAATTGCTTTATGTTGAGTTAATCCTATTCAAAAAAGGTTTAACTAGTATCTTTTCTGTATAAGACATCATTTTAGATGTTGTGGAGGGAGGGACCAAAAATAGATCCTTGATGGAGTTGATAGCTTAAGCATAGGGATAACAGAAATAGTCAACATCTATCAGTTCAGTTCAGAATCATAAGAAAAGTCTGCATTATATGGGGCTTCAGACAAACAGAGCTCCTTTGTATGTGAGTATCAGGAGAGACAGAAATGGTATTTAAATGAGCTTTTAAATATAGAATTTTTAAAACCTTTCTACTCCAATCCCATCTGATGTCTGACTGCTTTCTGACCTTGATCTCTACAAGACATCTCCATTTCCTCTTAGTAAGTTCCTAAACAAGTTTGAGCATGGATTTTGTTTTTGTGTCTGGCATCCTGCTACCAAGTGATACTTAGCTAAAACATTTGGCTGGGAGTGGAGCTAAGGGCAACTTATTCTTCCCTATCATTTTAAACCAAAAAGGACACACAGCTCTCTTCCTGGGAGATGTGATAGCTTACCTTCTTCCTGTGTAGAAAGAGATACGGGTTGGATGATGTTAATAGCAGCATGTTTATCACTATTGAGTATATTCCCAAAATGTGAAGATTGTCTTATTTGTAATCAATGTTTTCCTAAGAGAAGAAAGAAAGAAAGAAAGAAAGAAAGAGAGAAAGAAAGAAAGAATTCAAACATTCCACTTGGCACACTTATTTGAGGCTTCACCTGTGGTGAGGGAGGAGACATCAGAAGAATCAAGCCCACAGTTTGGCATTATAGAAAGATGGTGAACATTGGAAGCAGAGATGGCCAGCTTGTGTTCTGCTACATCTCAGTTGTGTGACCTTGGAAACTGGAGCTTCAGTGTTTCTTTGGTATACTGAGAATAATCAAGTAATTGGGAGAAGATTAAATAAAATAATGAATGTAATGTGTGGCACATGGTGAGTACTAAAAAGTATGCTTGCTCTCTCTCTCCTCTCTCTCTCTCTCTCTAGATATCCCAGCTCTTCCTCTCCCCACTATTTAGAAATCAGTAATCTTTAATTCCCATATTTTCTCAGGTTGAAGCTGCTCTTCTTTCCTCACAGTATCATGGAATAAGTACAGAGAGAGACCCACAAGAGACCCTTGTGCCCCATCAGAGAAAGATGCCAAGAGAAAGTGAGGGTGTCATGGAATGGTGAGGAAAAGGGAAGGGCTGCATGTGTAGCAAAATTATTGGAAATATTGTTGAAATTAAAAGCTATCAGATGAAAATTTTAGGACCAATGACTAATATCTTTTAGGGCTGTAAAACCAACTCTGCCAAGTCATTAAAATGCCAGTTTGTGTGGAGACACAGCCATAGATAATGGTCTGTAGTTGATCCCTGAGCTGTCTGTTCATTAGCTAATGGTTGTTCCCTAAGCAGTTCTCTAAGCTGCAGCTATGGCTGCTTATAATTTAATATTGATTAAACACAGCCATATGTTGGGATGGTATAATTATAAAGACTGACAATCCTCTCTCTCTAGAGCTTACAAGATAGAATGAGTAGATTAAAAGATACATATACACATATACTGACGGACAATTAAAAGAAAGCAATTTTAAAAATTGTCATGAATAAAATTACTGATAAGGTTCTCAACAACAATGGTCTTTGTGTAGAACAAATGGAGATTTTTTTCTTTAACTTCAAGAACTTCCATTCTGAAAAGAATAAAGAGCTTGCTGGAAGAACTGGTTAAGCTTGTGTAGGTAAGAAGTAGGACTGTATAGGGACTATCTGTCACATACCCATGTCCTGCTGGATTTCCATCCTTTAACAATACAGTTAATTGACTTACTGATTCATTGATTGTTTTATTTGCTCATTCATGCAACAAACAGTTTTATATTCTGGGCACTAGAAATACAATGAATAAGAAGCCATAAGCCTTTTTACCCATAGGTGTTCTCAGACTAGTGGGGAAGACAGACATATGGACAACGTAAGTTGTATTAAAATTTTGAGTTATGACAGAAGTATACTATGCTCAAGGAAATCTATAAGGCAGAACTGTTTAACCCATTTAGGGGAATTAAAAGATTTCCTAAAAGTGATATGAGAACTACCTATCTAATTTTATATATAGATCTGGAATTATATATATATATGTATATATATGGATTATTGTAATATATATATTATATACATATGGATTACATTATATATAATCTAGAACTATATATGCATCTGTATGCATGGGCACACACATATATACATACATAAACACCCTGTCCCCTTCCCTCTGCTGCATGCAATACATATGGGAAACAGAGTCCCTTGGGGGAAGTAAAAACAGAAACCTCAAGTATATCTACAATTGGGGTTCACACATAGATTTTTCTGGGAGGCCACATACATGTGTGAGTAAATTTCCCCAGAAGCTAAATTTAAGAGCATGGACAAAATCGAAAGAGACCAGATTAAAAAGTCAGGTGTGAGTAGCCAAACCCATGATAACCCTGAGGTCCAGGGGAATTATCCCTTCAGTGTTGTACTTTAAAGCATTTTCTAATAAATCTTTTTCAAGTTAATATCCATCTCAAAGTCAGCTTCCCAGTGTTGTTATTTCCTGTCTCGCAGTCTCCCTCTATATCCTCTTTCTCTTTTGAACCATTTTAAAAGTAAGTTGCAAAGAGCATCACGCTTCACTCCTAAATACTTGGGCATTTTTTTTTCTAAGAATAAGGACAGTTTCCTCAAAACCACAACACTATCATACCTAAGGAAATTAATAACAATTCTCTGTGTCAAATCACATTTAAATGAGCCCAACTGTCCAAAAATGTGTTACATGGATGTTTAGTTTCACAGCAGGATCTAATCAAGGCTCATAAGTTATGTTTGGTTGCTATGAGTCTTTAGTTCTTTTTTGAGCTGTTGAAGAGTCAGGCCAGTTTTCTTGTAAAATCTCCCACACTCTAGATTTCTCTGCTCTTATGTGTCATTTATATCTTTTGTAATCCAAAGCACCTCCTGGAGGCTTGATTAGATGCAGAGCAAACACTTTGACAAGAACACTAGCTGTGCTCTTGTATACATCACGTTGCATGTGAAGTATGTACTGCAGTTGGCCAGTCAGACTGTCCTGCTACAAATGATGCCAAGCTTGACTCCCTGGCGAAGGTAGTGACCACCAAATCACTCCACAAAAAGTGAATCCTTTTTTCAATTAGTAATTACAGTACGGATTGATTCTTTGGTTCAGGGCAAATATTCTGCGCCCCCAACAGTCTTCCAGTCCAAGATTTTAGTGTTCAAGGTCTTTGCCTGAAACAATTTTCATATTGAGGGCTATAAAATAGCAATTTTATAATTCTTTCATACATTCCATTTTTAGTCACTGGAATTCTTCTGTGAAGGAGAGCTTTCCTGCCCATACCTTTTGTGGTACTGCAGACAGAATCTAGGGCTTTGTATATGCTAGACAAGTACTCTGCCACTGAGCTATATCCCCAGGCTCTTTATTTCTCTTTTTCTTTGTGTTGATTATTACTCTGGATACATGGATCATTTTTAAAATTTTGACTTGCCCAGTATGGGCCCTTTCAATCTGGTTTCTATATTGTTTTGGCATGAACCCATTAGTCTTTGAACATTTCCTTGCTTTCTGGTACAATAAGGTATTCAGAGACTTACCTTAAACTTTCACTTCTGCACCCGTTGAATCAGTCATTTTTTTTTTCTTTTTTAGTGAGTCTTGATTCCTTTTAACCAGAAATTATATTTAGAATTCAAGATCCAAAGACTAGGAATGCTTATTGCTATTGACGAGAAAGCACCTTTTAAAAATAAAACTTCTGCCAGGTATGGTGTCACACACCTATAATCCCAGTACTTGGGAGGCTGAGACAGAAGAAACACAGATTTGAGGCCAGCCTTAGCAAGTTTGTGAGACCCTGTTTCAAAGTAAAAAATAAAAAAAGGCTAGAGAGGTGTAGCTTGAAGGTAGAATGCCACTGGGTTCAATCCCCAGTACCAAAAAAGAAAGAAAGAAAGAAAGAAAGAAAGAAAGAAAGAAAGAAAGAAAGAAAGAAAGAAGGAAAGAAAGAAGGAAAGAAAGAAAGAAAGAAAGAAAGAAAGAAAGAAAGAAAGAAAGAAAGAAATCTAAGATCCCTAAAAGTAAAACAGCTTCAAGTGCAGTGCAGCTTAGAGCCCAGCTCTATCCTTACAATTCCACCACAAGAGGAGTGAAACAACAGACAATGACCAGATGCTACTTCTTACACTGTAACTATTTTTCAGGGAAGATATCTATGTCCCATTTTCTAAAAATGAGGGTCCCATTATTATGCTCCAGGGGATCAGAGAAGGTTTGCTTTCATCTTAAATAGAAAGCATGTATTGTCACCAAAATTGATGGATACAGGGTTGAACAGAAAAGAGATTTCAATTAAGAGGTTTCTAATTCTGGAAAATTCTTCTAATTTAAAAAAAAGGCAAAGACATCCACCAATGAATTCTTCCTGTGTTTTGATGTTGATTTTTTCTTTCTTTTGCTGAGAGAGGTATTAGTGTTTGGTATGTAGAAAAAAACCTCAGTATGGATTTTTTGCACAAATTATTTTTTCATCAGAGTATAAAAGGTAATATATCATAACAATGAAAATAACATTTTTTTGTTCTTGATAATTGACTCTCCTGAAATATGAGAAATTATACCCTGTTCTCTTGTGACAAGAAGCAGGGCACCAGGACGCTCATTACCATTTTACTTAGAACTGCGTCATATGAATGGATACTTTATTAGAGACAATTAAGCTGTGAGGCTATTATGGAGACGGAGAAGTGGAGGAGTCCCAGCAGCTCCCTTTGCACCCTCTAAATCCTCCTCAGTGACATTCCAGAAAGTGCTCAGAGTCATCTGTGCCAAGAATCCATCACCATTTTAAAATCTATTCAAAACACATGAACTTTCTGAGTTTAACTCAGGTAGTGATTTCTATTCTCTATAAGACAAAAACAAAAACAAAAAAACCAAACATGCCATGAGCCAGCATTGTGCTAAGCATTAAGTGATACATACGAAAATCATCCCTTCAGGATATTATATAAACACATACAAAATTACACGATAAGACAAAGTCCAGGAGCAGCATGATACAGAAAGAATACTGGAGCAGGCATCAGAAGACCAAGGTTCTAATTCTAACACTGAAAAAAAACATTGTTGTATTATTGTATGACCTTGTACTGATCACTTAACCTTTTGGGTGGTATTTTGATTTAGGTTTGGAAAGTTCCCCCAAAGGCTCATGTGTTGAAAGCATGTCTCTGATGCGGGAAGGTTCAGAGGTGGGGCCTGGATGGAGGATGTGGATTGCCGGGAGCATGGCCTGGGATGCTATATATAGCCGTGATGTCTTCCTTGGAGACGGCTAACTATCGGCTATACTTTGAAACCATGAGTCAAATAAATTTTTCCTACTCCATATTGTTCATGTCAGGTATTTTGGTCACAGTGATGAAAAAATGAACTAAAGCTAAAAGTGGTCTTTTTTTTTCTTCAGTTGTAAATTGAATCCTACGCTATTTCTAAGTTCCCTTCTGGTGCTAATATTCTGTAACACTTTGAAAATTAGACTTGGTGACCTGTACAAAACCTCACTCATGACAGACATTTCATAAATACCGAATGATTAACTATTGGTCCCTGTAATTGGAATCCTCAATGAGGTACATAGGCAGTAAGGCACAGCAGAACTTACAAGATATGAGAAATGCCACAGCCTGCATCAATGTACTCTGGCCCCAAACCACCAGGAGCACACCTGCAGACGAACAAGCTGGGTTTACTACTCATTGTGGAAAGAAAGAACAGACATCATCAATAACCACGGAACATCTCAGTAAGTTCTTAGAAAGGATGTGCCGTTAGGAAGTGCGCTTCTGTTCGGTGATTCAGGGGAGAGTTTAAGGAAGTAAAGTTTTTCTTCAATTGGATACTGTCAAGAAGTGGGAACACTTCAATGAGTAGGCATTTTGATAGATCTTATCTAGGAAGAGGGAGGTTAAGACTAGGCTCAGGCTAAAGTTGTTATTGGTAAAGAAGCAGTAGTTACTTGGGTAAGCAGGATAGGGGATGTTTGGTCATTTGGTGGTTGGACAATGCTCAAGCTTTGTCTGTGTTCAAACACACCCATGCAGTAATCTGTTTTTGTCTTGATCTGTCATGGTCCCGGAGTGCCCTTATCTGATGTGGATGCTCTGGTGAAATTGTTTATGCTCAACAGTGGAGCACCACAGCCTCGCCAATAGCACCAGGCCAGATTGGCGTGGGCTGTATTCCTCTCCTGGGAGCAGCACTCATGTTGACCCTGGAGTAGCACATGCAGAGCCCTTGGTTCATCTCCAGCTATAGCATTCACAGCTCTACAGTCCAATAATGTATGGGAATGGAGACGAATGCCAGCAGCCACTGCTTCCTTATGTGGGAACTGAATATATCCATTGCTTATCTCTCAAATTTATGTGTTGCTTGACCGAGCACCAGAAACTAACAACAGTTTCTGAATTCTAACTCTACATCCCCTGGAGAGGGAATATGATTCACCTGCTTAGGTCAGATGACTGCACATGTCCAGTAAATTTTCACTAGGAGGGAAGGATTGTGCAAGCAAATTTCATTTGCCAGGCCTACTCTGTAAAGGTGGGAAGTCCTTAGAGGATGAGGTCATATGCTAGGCATTGCATAATGCAGGGACAATAAAACCAGGGTACACATTAGGGATCTCAACAACAGGGAAAGATAATAATAAGGCAATACCTTGTATAGCTTTAGTGCTTTACAGAATCAAGGCATTTCCATGCTAATTTTTAACTCCCCTCAACTGCCCAGTGAGATGGGTACTACTTATTTCCATGTATAAGTGAGGAAGGGAAGGATCAGAGGAATTAAGGTATTTTCCTAAGCCTATGTGGCCTGTTAGCCTTTCACTGAGAATAGAATGAGGCCTCGTGATTCTCAAGACAGCACCCCCATTATGGGAGTGAGAGTTTTTTCCACACCCTGAGGCACAATTAACAAGGGGTCAGAAGAAATTTGGTCTAAGTTAAATAGCTAGTAAAAGGCAGAGCCAGGTTTCCACTCATTTTTTTTTTCTGATTCTAAGCCCAGTACACATGTATTGAAAGACCAGTAGAAAAGAGGTAGGGGCAATTGAATAGAGGATGGAGCTCTCTTTCCACTCTCCAGAAGAGAGAGGGGTGGTAGAAAAGGCAAGGAGGATACATAAGACTTAATGCAGGAGTGTCTGACATATAAGGTTTGGATAAAGCACAGGAATTCTCCTTGAGGATAGAAAATCCATGGATCTGGGGGTATATGGATAGGAAAGGAGAGGAAGAAAGCCAGGATAATGAAGCTTAGTTCAGCCTCATGTCGGCCTTGTACTCTCCCTTTCCAACATCCCACCTTTTATGCAATGATTACAGTTACTACCTTACTTAGGGCTACAAAGAGAATAAAAGAATTATGTCTTAAAGTCCCCTCCAGCCTTCTAGCTCTGTGATCTATTATTTTAATAAGATCCACAATACCAGGAGACCCTATAAAATTGTTTCTGGTGCTTCACTCTCTCCAGTTCCCAAGGGTGGCAGCAATTGTACATTGAACTCATTTTATAGATCAGGCTCTTTCTAACTTGGCTATTCTTAGGGGAAGTGCCTATATAATTTGGTGTGTCCTGCAGGGTGGAGCACCACAGCCATCAGCATGATGGACATCACAGTGGCCCTCATCATGATCAAGACTAACCAAGCACAGGCTTCTGCTGGGTTCCTGTGATCTCCCAGTGGGTGTTGAGAGGAATAGGAGCCAGTTTGGTGGCTCCTAGACTTAGAGCATCAGGGAGTTTGGGGAAGTTTAGTATAAGATAAGAGCCCTGTTTCAGTCAACATTCTCAACTCTGTGAAACCAAACATGTGATGACCACAACTTAGAGGAAGGAAGATTGATTTGCTCACAGTTTTGGAGATTTCATAGGTTTTAGTCCATGTTTACCTGGGTCATGTCTATAGAGATCAGGGCACGGTAGCAGGCAAGAAGGAGAGAGACAGACAGACAGACAGACAGACAGAATATATATATATGTATTTCCCAAGGCTGCACCCAGCCACACCATACCCACCTACCTTACCACCCAATCAATCTGTTAATCAATCAATGGATTTACCCATTGATGAAATCAGAATCTTCATAATTCAATTCTTTCACCTCTGAACACTTGTGCATTGCCAATACATGGACTTTTCCAGGGGACATTCTATATCCAAACCATAATAAGTCCCTAGTAAGATGAAGGACAAATTGAATAGAGCTGGAGCCGATTTTAAAGGATTAGTAAGTTTATCAGTTCAGTCTTGGCCTTGTGTCAGGTAACAGATGTTCCCTGGCCGTGGAGGAAAGAGCCTCTGGATGGGGTGGTGGTGGTGGTGAGAAAGTCTCAGGAAGGAGGGGCAGGAGATAAATACTGTAGCCCTCAGGAAGCATGCCCTTGTTTGAAAGTGTTAGGGGAGGGGTCCTCACCCCAGGTATCCACCAGGACATTCCTTGCTGGGGGAGGCAGGCAGGCACAGAAAATCTGTGGTCTGTGGTGTACAGACACACACACACACACACACACACACACACACACACACACACACGGTTAATCAATGAATGGATAACTCCAGCCAAATGATGCCCCTCCTTCCTACCCATTGGTGGTCTCATGAGACACATGTAAACCTAGTACTCCTGCTCTGGCACCCTCTCTCAGCCCTTCTGTGGCCAGTTCTCACCATGTGATTACCCAAGCCAAGCTCTCCTTCCCCGCTTGTAATCACTTGGGTGCACCTGCAGCCACAACTCCATGCCACCACCCACCCATTTCCCCCCAGCTGCAACCAATTTCTGTGGAGCCACTAAAATGCCATAGAGGGATTGAGAGGGAGCAACTGAGCTATGTCTTGGGAGAACAGTCAGACCCTGAGCCAGACTACTGAATGCTTTGTCCTTCAATATCAAGGTTCTCGTTCCTTTTTCAGCTGTGACCCCCATGGTTTGCAGAGCTCAGCTTGTTCTCCCCTATCACAAACAAGCTACAGTTCCATCCCTATGTTGAGGTCAAAGGCCAATTTTCCAGGGTGTAGGGATATTTCACATCCTCAATCTTACTGTATGAGGACTTCCATGTTATCATTCACCTGCCTGCCATCCCAGGCAACAAAAGGAACTCTACACCTACTAACTCCTACCTGAACACCTGGCCAACTCCTTCCAACCCTGGTCCTCAACTAATAGACATGACACCTTTGCTGCATGTCTCGAATCATAACTGTCTCACTGGTGCCTTATGTACTTCTGGTTGACCCAGGAGTAAGGGGATATGGCCTGGGGAAGGGGCTAGACCATGGGTAAGCACCTACATTCACATTCACTCACAGAGGAATTGTGTTTATTTCTGGAATCCTTTTCCACAGCTCTCAGAACTGCTTCCTAAATAGGACTGCAGTTGTCCCCTCAAAGGAATTTAAAATGAGAAAATGAGATGTCTTTGTTCCCAGGCCTCAGACTTGCTTCTTCCCTCGTGATGCTAACAATGTAGATAGAAGTTGTTATCACATTCTCTGAACCAAGTTGGCTGTAGACACAGTATTTGCTTGATAATTTTTCTTTTAGCACATAAAATATGACATATCTCTTTCCACCAACATTTCAGGTTTTTGGTTTCTGTGGGATTACAAAGAGCAGATGTGCTACAGCTTATAAAAAGAATAGATTTAGCAGAATGTGTGTGTGTGTGTGTGTGTGTGTGTGTGTGTGTGTGTGTGTATGCGCATGTACGTACATGCCCTTATTCTCTTGTCATAAACCTTATCCTGAAATCATAGAAGGAAAGCCTGGGGATTTCAAATCACAAAAAGATGATCTTGCCTGGTTCAGTCTGGGGCCCTAAAGAGAACCCAGACTTTGAGTATTTAGTGGGTCTTGAGTGAAGAAGATGAAGGGCATAGTAAATAACAGAAGAGAGGATGCTTGATGCTGAGCAGCTGGTCACCTCCATTATCTTCACTGTGCAAAGAACTTTTCATCCTTAACTTTAGGATCATACACGGATGGTTATTGCTTCCCCATACCCCACATTCTTAATTTTTAATTCATTCATATTTTTTAATTCATTCATTCATAATTTTTAATTTTACATTTTTTTGATTAATCAATACAAAGATATCCATTTCAGCCTTTTATTTCACAGAGCATGATACATTAGGCCAGGCACCTAATATGTCAACTGAGTGCTGAATTTATGAGAGCATAGAGCAAAATTACTTGACTCGTCAGGCTAAGGAAATTGGAGGGTACAATCTGCTTTCAGCTAGGTCAATTGTGGGGGGCTGTTCCTTCTCTTACCCATCTTGTCAGTTTTCACACTTGTGGACATTTGTAATTCTAACAATCCCTGAATTCATCACCTAAGAATTTTACCTTAACACTTGGAGGAGGGGAGCAGATTACACCTGACGAATCTCATGTTACTTTCTACCCAGGAAGAAAGTGCTAGGAAGGTGCTATCTAATCTTTAGCTAGAATCCACCAGTACTTATTGTTTCTTCAAAAAGAATAAAGACCCTTAAGCACAAAGCATGAAGTCTGTGTAGACAAAGATGGCTCCTAGAGAGCCCCAGCGAAGCAAGAGTGAGACACAGCCGGGATGTCACACACTTCATCGGAGCTGTGCCTGGGGACGGAACTCAGAGCACCCGTACCTTGGAAAAGTCATCATAAATATTTAGTGAGCTGATAATCAAGGAAGGCCTGATGGAGAACAGAGGCAGTAAATTCTACTCTAAGGCATATGAGAAATATTTTTCTTGGTTGAAAGAATTTACGAGTGCTGTGGGGGTAGAGAAGATGAGGAGTGAAGGATTGAGCTCATGATTTGTTATGATACTTATTTTCAGGACTTGAATTTGCTCCAGAGTGTGTTTTCTGCCCACTGCAGCTGTGTGTGTGTGTGTGTGTGTGTGTGTGTGTGTGTGTGTGTGTGTGTGTTATATCACCAGTCCTACTCTTAGCCTGAGAAAATACAACACAATTTCATGAATCCCCCAGCCCTGGTTATATTTTAAGGTTTGAATAATTTTTAATTTTACATTTTTTGATTAATCAATACAAAGATATCCATTTCAGCCTTTTCTTTCACAGTGCAAAATATTGTGTCTGTCTCTAATTTTGCAAGTATCTGGGAAGGTCAGATGGTGGCCAAAGAAGAGACTGAGCTAATCTGGTCCAGAATCCCAGGTGGAGCCCTCATGCTAGCATCAGGCCAAACTGCTTACCTCCTTGAGCACCGCTTGTGGACTCCCACCAGGGGAGAACTAATGTAGTCCAACATGGCACGATTCAATTGCTAGCCACAAAGTTCTAGAAAAGTTAAAGGTTATCCATAAGTGGATTTCTTAGAAGATATCTTGAGGTTTTCTGGTAAATATCAAGGTTGATCAGGACCTATCTGAATAGCCCAATGTTTCCTGAGTGTGTTCAAGAGAATTTGTATCCCACAAGATGTCCTGAAACAAAGAGTCTCTGTACCATGAGGCTGGGAAACACTGTATGTGATAACCCTTCTGGGAGACTCATTGTATGGCAGAACATACCAAGGGCTCTCACATGCCCTGCAGCAAAAATAGTGAGTCTAATGTATTTAACCCAGAATTTCCCAAAATAATTAGATGACCTCCTCCTCCCCCACCACCTCCTCCCCCACCTCCTCCTCTTCCTCTTCTTTTTGGTACTGGAGATTGAACCTAGGGGCATTCTACCTCAAAGTTACAACCCTAGACTATTTTTTATTTTATCTTGAAACAGAAGCAGGATCTCACTAAGTTGTTGAGGCCAGCTTCAAACCTGCAGTCTTCCAGTCTCAGCCTCCCAAGTACTGGGATTACAGACGTGTGCCACTACACCTGGCTTGACTAACTCTTCTTAACCACCACCTGCCACTCTATAGCAAGCAGGCCTACACCAGCCATATCTAATTCTTGGTAGTTCCAAGGGTAGTCCCAAACTTCCATGCCATTGCTATGGTACTTCCCCAGCTTGGCAGAGTGTTTTCCTCCTTCTCTTCTCAGCCCACAATGCTAATTTCTTCTATTTCCTTAAGATTCAGTAGAGAGTCCACACCTTGATCACCTTGATCTGATGGAAATCCTATTTTTCGTGCACCCAATGTACATCTGTATTCGTCTCTTAGCACACAGGACATTGTATTGAGATTATAAACTTATAACTATCTATTTTCCATTGGAGATTCTTGAGAGCAGAAAACATATGTTACTCAGAGTCTATGATAGCAATGGGGCCCAGATACACAATAAAAGAGTGCATAAAGGAGAATCAGTGGGATGATATGTATGAAGCAATGGTGCCCACCTCCCCAGTGCCTTTCCTGCTGCAGAAGGCACTCCCCTGGGTTTTACTGTCTTTTCATAGAGTCCAAATCCTTCCTCTCTATCTAGGTGGTGGAAACCTTTATGAAAGAGGCCCGCATAATAAGCCTGATGCCATGTTTTGTTGACTAAACCTCTTTTGACCAACTGACCAAGCACATCAGAACATATATTTTCTAACAGGATCCATAGATGATTTGCATGCAATTAAAGACAGAGAAGTACTGCTTTCAGGCACAATGGGACTGGACAGATCATATGAGATGAGGTGTCCCTTCAAAGATTTCAGTAGAAGGACCATGCTGATTGTTCAAAAGAAAGATGTAGCCAGGCTCAGTTTTACATGCCTACTCAGGAGGCTGAGGCAGAAGGATCACATGTTTCAGGGCAGTCTCAACAACTCTGAGACCCTGTCTCAAAATAAAAAATGAAAAGGGATGTAGCTGAGTGGTAGAGCATCCCTGAGTTTTATCCCTTGTAGTGCAAACACAAAAAAAAGAAGGAAGAAGGAAAGGAAGGAAGGAAGGAAGGAAGGAAGGAAGGAAGGAAGGAAGGAAGGAAGGAAGGAAGGAAGGAAGGAAAGAAAGACGAATGAATCTGGAGGTAGCAAAAATAATTTAAATGTCCTGGCAGTGTTCTAGGTGCTTTTCAATGTGTTAACTAATTTAATTTTTTTCTATTGATCCACCTATAAATAATGAGACATATAGGAAAATTGCCTCATTTGGAACTAATATCCTTTTAATTCTGAAATAATAGTAGACTCACAGAAATTCACAAAAACAGCACAGAGAGGCCCTAAGCACACCTCACCTAGCTTCCCCTAAATGACAGCATTTTATACAACCAGGAAGCTGGCATTAGTACAATCTGTAGGACTGATTCAGATTTCACCAGTGTTGTTTTCACTTGTCTGTGTGTGTGCGTGTGCACGCAAATGCTGTAGCTCTATGTAATTTTATTACATGTGTAGATTTGCATAACTACAACCACACACACAAACTCCCTGGTGCTACCCCTTTATGGGATTGACTAATTTTGAAAGAGCAGTTGGCAGCTGTGGCAGATGCTCAGATTACATCTAGCCATTAACATCCACGATATCAACATTGGGCACATCAGTAGTACCGCACAGCCATCCCTGGGATTCCAAGACACACACAGCCAGGAGTGAGCTCTGCCCCCTAACCATGTCCAGAGTACCCCCAACTGCAGTGTGAACAAAAGCTTCAAATGCCCAAAGCCCGAGGTGGGGGAGGATAGCACTCCTGGCGATGCAGGGAGCAGCCAGACGTCCTCCCTTTGCCCCTCTCACAAGGGACCCTCATGCTCTGACGCCCTAAGATCCAAGGAAAAAATTCCATCTTGGCAAAAGGTTTTTCTGTATGAGCAACCTAAAGGGAAACCAACTGTATCCTATAAAAATAGTCCAACACTGGATCCTACCTACACACTTGTTGCCACCCATTGTTGCTCAGGTAGTGACCCCCTCATTGTCTTCAGATCAACACCTGAAGAACGAGGGAGGAGCCAGTCCCTAGACACTTAGCCCTGGAGGGATGGGGAGTGGGGAGGCATCCTCCAGCGAGGTGCCTAGGCCAGGGTAGGCAAAGAGTAATCACAGTAATGGCTTCACTAATTGATCACTTTCGATTAGTCAGGTTTGATACTAAGTACTTTATTCCAGTCTTATTTAGTCCTCAAATAATCCAAGCTGTCTCGTTCTATAGTCTGTGTTCCTTAACTACTTTCAGTCCTTCTACTCCAGGTACCTAATAATTGAGAAATCTTTATCACCATGATTAACATGGATAGCATTTTAGTAATCCTAAAATACATCACTCTTCCTCTTTCAAATTCACCTTCTAGGAGCATCCTATCATGCTCTGCATTTCTCACTTCTGAACTGCAGTTGTATTATTTGGTTCTTATAGAAAATTAAGATCAGAGTTCAGTGTTGAGCACATTTGGAAACAAAGGCAGCTGTTTTTAGGAGCTGTGCTGAAGTCCTTTACCTTGTTCACTCTTCTTGTGTTTGCAGAGCATCTCCACATAGAGGACGTCATCCCATCCTTACAAAGGCCCAGGATTCCTCAGTGAAATCTGCCAGGGCTTTTACTCAAACAAGAAATTCAGAGATTCTTTTCAGCACTCTAGGGGATTAGAATCAGTCATAGTTTTGTTTCCTCCTGGTGTGTATCCTGAATACTGAGTCTACTGTAGAAACAAGGGATTCCTTAAACACTATTGATATTGTTTGCATACTAGGCACCAGCTACTCAAAGGGAGATAGATGTGGGCTGCACTGTGTCCTGTGTCTCACAGTATGTGTGTGCAGTGTGTGTGTATGGGGGGGCAGAATTCAGGGAAGTTCTATGTCAGCTAGGATTATTCTGTCTCCAAATCCCATGTTTTTTTTTTTTTTAACTGTTATGCTCACAGGTTTATAAAAGAAGAGGAGGAAGAAATGTGATGATGATGATGATGATGAAGAAGAAGAAGAAGAAGAAGAAAAGGAGGAAGAGGAGGAGGAGGAGGAGGAGGAGGAGGAGGAGGAGGAGGAGGAGGAGGAGGAAACAGCAGCAGCTATGCCTGCCACCATCACTAATAATAATATAAAATATAAGCTCCACAGTCCTGACCTCGAATTGAAAATAATCATTTTCAGTCATGTGAACCACAAATTTCCTCCACTGTTTATGTTATGGTTAGTTGTATTTTATGATACTTGCCATATAAATTGTCCTAACTAAAACAATGTTAATGCATTTCACCTGCATAGTGACCCTAGAAGAGAGGCAGGGTAGATGAAAAAGGGAGTCAAATAATTTATCATCCAGACTGGGAACCTTCTGAGAGTAAAAAGAGGCTCTAGTAACAATTACACAAGGTCAACATGCATCATTCTGTGTGGATCCCAGGCAAGCTGAAACATGAGAGCACTCTGCACACATGGAAATCAAAGTTGAGAGAGTTTAGGCAACCTATTCAAGGTCACACAGCTGCTAAGAGGTGGCACATGAATTTGGACTGAGAGACTGACTGCAGAGCATGAACTTTACCCACTGTGCTACATTATATGGCCTCACTGTTTCAAAGCAGGTTTTGAGATGCCCAACCTTTTAGCTCCTAGCTATCAATAGAGACAGGGGCCCTTTTATAGAGAAGAGACGGGCAGAAGTTCATGAAAAGTCAATCAGGTGTCATCAATGCCTTGTCACCACTCATACAGTGTGCCTTGGTATTATTAGCTGGTGGGGTTCGGAAGCCAGGACAGCCCCCGACCCACGCTGACTATCCTCATCCCTCCTTCTGGAAGCACGACTACCTATGAAGTGGTTTCTCGGGGACGGATGTCAGGTTCCATGGGTGATTTAATGTGCAAAGTATTTTTAAAACTCGCTTTGTGAAGCATAATAATTTCCCTTGTCTTTTAAGTAATATACATTACAAGAGTACTTTGTGAACTGTCAAGTGTCATCTGGGTCAGTTATTCGTCGTTCGTTCATTCATTCATTCATTCATTCATTCATTCATTATTCACAGTTCAGTAGATTCCTTGACAGAATGGAACCCTTCACATCACATGGCAGCTTCAGATGTTCCTTGAGTGCCATCTATATTCTCATCTTCCTTCATTACCACTCCTCTTCCTGGCCCTGGGCTGGATCATGCTCAACTCTTGCTCTTTCTCTGCTCTTGGCCCTGGCCTCAGTTCCCTCCTGCAATACATTCTTTCTACAGCACTTCACTCAGCCTGGAAAATGATACGTCCTTTAGCTTAAATGTCACCACCTCCAAAAATGGCTTCCTTGACCTCTCTAGACGGGATGAAGTGTGTGCTTCCTCTCTGTACTCACAGTATCTCACTTAAACCTCCAAGCTAGCCCTAGTTAAGTTGTTGTCATTGTTTGTTATTAAGACCACTTTATCCACTAGACCATGAGGTCCAGAGGGCAGGAACTGAGTTCTAGTTGTCTTGGCATCTCTAGTCACAGTAAACAAAAGACACTTGGCAAGTGCACAGTGAATGAACGGCACCACAGCCAATGGCATTGTCTAGAGTTGCCATCATTTTATTCCTCACTGGTTATTGGTATTATGGCCACATTCCAAACTTATGGGAGGTCAAATCAATTAATCCTGGGCTATGCTGGTCTTACGGCTTCTTTATATAAAGAAAGGAGGAGGAAACATTTACGGAGCACTGAATGTGTTCACAGTACCTGGTGAAAACTGAGGAAATGTTCATTTCATGAATGAGCAATCCCTACAAGAGTTTTTGGAGGTGGATAGTGGTAATACCATTTTATAGACAACAGTTTAGTAATCTACTAAGGTCAAAATGAGAGTAAGCTATATTTGAACTCAGATCTGTCTGTCTCTAAGGCTTGCGTACTTTTTATAAACCCAGTGGGGAAAAATATGCAGTCCTCACTGGCAGGCCTCAGGGCTGAGGAGGGAGGCTCTGGCTACTACCACCAGCAGTCTCTCCTCCATCCCTCAGCCCCAAGATCCCCCCAGTGGGCTCTGGGAGATCCTGAGGAGCAGGCAGTGTTTCCCTTTGGAACCTTTGAACATCTTCTCCCACACCCTCATCCCCCCTCCCACTCGCTTCCCCTTACCTGTTCTCCCAAGCCCTCCTCAAAGTCACCCTACCTGTGATCCATTCCTCACGACTCAGAACTCAGTAGTCATCTGACAGTCTCACCTCCTTTGACTGATTTGATGTCTCCCTTTCTCAAGGTGAGGTAACTGTTTTTAAAAAGACTCTCTTTCCCAGAGACTGAAAATCTACGCAGAATAGAGAAATAGTGGGAATTCTAAGAGGTAGGTGGGATGGGGCAGGGAAAATAGAGTCTAGAATAATGGAACCTTAAAAAATTAGCACATGTAACTTATCACATTAGTGACTTATCATCACACACACACACACACACACACACACACACACACACACACACACACACTCTCCACCCACACTTCTCCTTCCCATCTTCTCTACCAACACTTGGTGAATTTGCCAACTCAACTCAAAGACCCAAGGGCCAGAGGGAGGGAAAGGAAATAGACATGAGTTTAAAAAAATAGGAGAAGGTACAGATCAGGCTTGCCAACTTCCCTTACCTACTGTGTGCCTGTAAGTCATTGTTAACATGATTTACATTATGATGTGAGACTATAATGCACATTAAAAAATAAAGTATGATCTTCTACCAAAAAATAGGAGAAATCTCTGAAAACATCTAAACCTTTATAGCAATAGCTTGGAAACCAACAATATAAAATCAAGGACAAGTGTGTTCACAGGAAGGAGATGCCTTGTAAATGGGAGTAATTTGAGACAAATGCCTTGACCTGGTAATAACAACCAGCCAGCACTTATTAAGTGCCTACTGTGTGCCAGGAACTTCAGTGCTTATATAATCTTCACAGTGACTATGGAGTGGATACTATTGACATAGCCACTTTAGAGATGAAAACCTGAGACCCAGAGAGATTAAGTAGCTTTTATCAGCAAATAAGTGGTATGTGATCTAGGATACCACTTTCTTTTTTTTTTTTTTTTTTTTTTTTTTTCAGTACTGGGGATTGAACTCAGGGGCATTTACCTCCGAGCTATACCCCCAGCCCTATTTTTTATTCTTTATTTTGAAACCGAGTCTCACTAAGTTTCAGAGTGCCTCACTAGGTAGCTGAGGCTAGCCTCGAACCCGGATCCTCCGGTCTCAGCCTCCCGAATGCTGGGATTACCCCTTAACCACTTTCACCTTCCTGACTCACTGTTGACTAACCTGAAAATAGTGGTAAAGACACTTGCCTTTTGAGGAAGTGATTGTATAAATGCCCTGATGCCTGGTACATTGAAATGACCCACAGAATGACATCTATTGTTATCATCCCCCTTTCCTCGAACATATTCTCCATTTGGCAATGGAGAATCCTTTATGCACAGTATAACTGGCACTGAGAGAGCCCCTCTTAAATAGGTTATTTATTTATTTATTTATTTATTTATTTATTTATTTATTTATTTGGTATTGGGGATTGAACCCAGAGGCATTCTACCTTCGAGCTACGTCCCCAGCTCAATTTTTTATTTCTTATTTCGAAACAGGGTTTCTCTAGGTTGATGAGAGTCTCACTACTTGCTGAGGCTGTCCTTGAACCCACGATCCTCCTGTCTCAGCCTCTCAACTACAGGGATTAAAAGCATGCACCACCATGCCCAGCTTAAATACATTATTCTGAAAGGAATTTTCATAAGAAATGAAAACATTGGGTTTTTATCAAGCTTTGAGAACACCCAGAATTCTATGAACTTATTAGCACTTAGGCAAAGTGTGTGGCCTGGGTCTGGGTTTTGGCATTAGAGACCTGCTTTTTTTTCAGTCACTGTAGTATGAATGCTCTAATGGACCCCAGGGGACAGCTGCAGCCAAGAGGCCTCATTTACCACACACCAATTTTCTCAAAGACCAGACTGAAGGATGGGTCCACCTGGAGCTTTCCCAGTCTGCTCTTCTTAGGCTTGGGGCCATATCCATCCCCAACCCCTGCAACCAGATCATAGTTAGCAGGATTAGGAGTACCCCTGTCTAAGTCTGTGTCTATGTCACCAGCTCAACCCATTTAAAAGAAACAGCATTCTGCCTGCCAATGTTCTTTCTTTGCCACAATATCTACTGACCTGAATTTTCTAACTTTGAGGTGAATTATCTTTGCTAACTTTGGCTTTAGAAGAGTTAGCTATGTGCAAATTGGGCCCTTCAGGAGCTATTCCAACTCTTTCAAGACCCAGGAGATGTTTTGGTGGTTGGTAGATATATAGCTCATCCAGAATATGCCATGTCAGTCAGGCCAAAGTTGGAGCTCTACTCCCAGGCCATCTGGAAAGTCTCTAATGAGGAGGGTGAGGAAGATGGGCTCCATGGGGCAGGAAGATAAGAGTGTGCACATACTCTCCAGATTATGAGTTTTAGCAATTATTAAGGCATGAATGTCTTTAGCATAGATCTTTTCATTAGGGAGCACGAGTCCAGCTGGTGAGAACAACCAAGCAAACAAACAAGGTGGCATGAGTGTGGGTCCTCCAAGCCATAGATATCAGGACAGGACTGTTGGTGTGAACTGGGATGACTGAGGAAGACTTAAGGAGGTTGGGAGGGATCTTAGGTGAAGTGTTAGAGACTGCAGACTTTGGATAAGTAGAGTAGAGAGAAAGTCCAGATGGGAGGGTCAGCATAGGCAAAGACTCTAAGATGGACGTGGAGGGGTGGAAGAAGAGGGAGAATCAGAGCATGTAATTGAGGAGGATGGAGGGACTTGGCAAAAGCTAAAGCTTCATGCAAAATACTGGTGAGAAGTAGGACTGAATACGGATACAGCTGTTTGGCATATGACTCAATAACATTTACTTAACCTAGTTTGTTGGCCCTTGAAGGAGAGATGGAATGTTTTGCGTTTTGAAATCTTAGTTATTCAGATCACAAGGGAGGGATTTTGTACCATACCTAGATTCAAGCAAAGAAGCACATTTTCCCTTGCCAGACATTCTTGTGTCTGCTCTTTAAATATTGGTGTGGCTCATAAATCAACCCTTCCTTGACTTCTCTTTCTAATTATCCTCTCAAGGAAATTGCATCTGTTCCCTTGCCTTCAACCACCACTAATGTGTTATATCTCCAAGTCTATCTTATCCCCAGGTATCTTTTCCTCTTGAGCTCCTGGCCCTAAACTCCTCTGTTTGCTAATTTTCTCAATATCTTTTTAAATACTTGTATTGGTGCATTGTAATTATACATCATAGTGAGGTTCAAAGTGATGCAGACACACATGCACACAGCACTGGGTGGATTTCCCTCCAGACCCCACCCCGCTCCCCCACCTTCCCATACGTGTTAGTGAGCTCGGTGGTGATGCTTTCATATGTAGTCATACAATCATTTGAACTGTTCCTTCATCAGTTCTACTTTTTCCCCTCCCTAACTTTATCCCTCAATCTTCTTCTATTCTCTTGCTTTTCTCTTCATTTATCTGAAGTCCTTTTTGTTTCCTATTTTCTCTCTAGCTTCCACATATGAGAGAATACATGACTCTTGACTTTCTGCGACTAGCTGACCTCACTTAGCACAGTATTCTCTAGTTCTAACAATAGATCTTAAATTGAACAACATCTTCTTGCCAAGACCTACTTTTTTCCTGCATTCCTTCCTTCTCTTAAAGTTTCCTTTCTTCCTTCCTTCTCTTCTTCCTTCCTTCCTAAAGCATTAATTGAATACCTGATATATGCTAGACATATTAAGTGACCTTTTGTCTTTGCAGAAGCTCATAATATAGTGGAATAAGTAGATGAGTTCAATAATTCATTTTTATTATTTAAGAACTGCTTATAAAATAAATACTTATAAAATAAATATTCATAAAATAATGCAATAAATAGAGATAGGCACATAGTTCCTGAGGAACCCATAAAACTTTTTCCCAGAATAATAGGTTCAAGAAAGGCCTTCCTAGTTAGATAAAATCTGAGTTGAGTCTTAAATCCTGAGAAATTAATTGAACAAAGAAGAAGCCAGGAGAAATAGCATATAACACAAAGAAAGGGGAGCAAATAATGTTTGAAAAAGTGTTTCATAATAATAACAGTGAACATTTATTTAGCTTTCATTCATGTACCAGTTACTAATATCAGCACTTCTGATTTAATCCTCACTATAACCTCAAAAGTAGGTAGTAGTAGCTTATCCAATGTATAGGCGATAACATTGAGGTTCAGATGAATAAACTTGTTCTTGAACTTTGGCAGATGAGTAGTTGAGCTGGAAACCAATTTTTCTCTGATTCCAGAACCTGGAAGATGAAAAAGTGCAATAAGCAGAAACAAGATTCTAAAGGGATTTACATGTGGTAAGTGTCATTCTGGGCTTTGAAGTAGAAAGTTACCTGAGGCAGATCTCCATGTGCCAAGGTCACTTTTGGAGAGGAGTTCGGTATTAATTTGGGGGTGGGAGGTAAGATGAAGTCGATAGACCATTCAGTGGGTTGCTGTCATAGTAGGTAAGCTGTATGAGTCCTGAAGAAAGGGACAGAATAGAATGGCCTGGTCATGATTGTGATGGTGGGTAGGGGATGGGTCGAGAGCTGTGCCCAGCATTTGAAGAAGTTCATTTGTTTACAAAAAACCACCACCCATTTGATAATTCAGCTTATAAACATTATTGAGTGTCTGCCCTGTGTCAGGAGATAAAATTGATCCTGGAGATAGAATTTATCAATAAGATATAGCCAGCCACTGGCATCAAGGAGCCATGCTCTAATGATGAAAATAAATACAAATTTGCCAGAGTTAATAACTGGGAGACATACTGCATGAGCTCCCCTGAGCTCCAGGAGGGTAAACCACAGGTAGATTTTTTGGAGAGGGGAGGCTCTTGATTTCTCTTAACCTATACACTCATATCTCTAACTACTAACTGGTCACCAATGCTGGCTGTCCCTCAGACATTTTTTATGTCATTGTGTCCAAAATTTAAATTTGAATTCACGCTCTCACCTCCAACATATGCTTGTTTTCTTATATGCCACATTTCATATTCCGCTTCACTCATTCATGCAATCTCTATATTCTTTGAGCACTCATAGGTGCCAGGTATTGTATCAGGCATGAAACTTGGAGAATTCATAAAGCAAGTTAGTATTTTCATTTTTATATAAAACAGAAATAAATGGGGCTGGGGATATAGTTCAGTGGTAGAGTGCTTGCCCAGCATGCACAAGGCCCAGAGTTGAATCCTCAGCAGTGAAAAGAAAGAAAGAAGAGAGAAGAAAAGAACAGAAAGAAGAAAAAAAGAAAGAAGGGAAGATGGGAAAAAGAGAGAGAGAGCAAGAGTGAGACAGCAAAGAAAAATGAGCAAACAGAGGCTGTGGGCATTTGAATGACATTCTGAAACGACATTACAAGACTTACTACAAGCAACATTAACAATAGCAGCCTTCAGATTTCTGCATTTCATACAACTTGTTAAAAATGCAGTTCACCCTGGAACCAAATGGATGAATGAGACTTTAGGCAGGTTTTACCTTGTAGAAAAGCAGAACCATCCCTCCCCTGCTGCCACGGGAAGGACTGCTGTGAGGTGAGAGTGACACTGTTCACCCCCCCAGGTCTAGCTCCAGATGGAGGAAACAGGCAGGGGGTGTCAGACAGGCCCCATGCTGCTGCCACCATTCAGTCTGGCTGGAGTACCGATGATGAGAACAGCTTGTAATGTTCTCATGATAAAGACCGAGAGATTTAATGGAACGTTTCTATTGAGCACAGCTTGGGATCTTCACACAGTCCTACCCTCCTTCAGGGCTGCTCACTCTTTGTTTGTGAAAAGGCACAATTCTCAGCAGAAGCTTTGTGATTAACCAGAGAGGAGGAGGAGAGTGGTGGTAAAGAAGATTCTGGGGACAATAAGAAGGTCTAGAGAGGGGCGTCCCCACAGAGCTGACACCAAGCCTTGTTTCTAATACACAATCCATAAGTGCTCACTAAATGAGTGAAAAAAAAAAGAGTATGCAGACAGAAGGAGGGTGGTGCCAAGTTGGCTGTTGAAAAGCTCTGGAGTGGAGAGACGCTGTAACACCCATTCTCTTTTCATCAAGGTGGTTTCAATTATGTACTTCTGTATTTTATCTCGCTGGTATTTTATGTTTGAAGATACTAGAGAGAAGAGAACAGAGGCTGAAATGTCAAAATCGGTCCTGAGATAAATGCGCTGGGGAAACTTCTGCTAAATTTGCACTCTACTTCTGAACAGATGGGGATTTCTAGAGAGTTCTTGTCACTGATCTCAATTGTGAAGCTCCTATTTCCAGGGCTGTAGTAGAGGCAAGAGGTGACAGGGAGGCAGTTTCTAAGCCTAAGGTTCCCATACAGATGTTTCCAAGCTACTCTCCCTAAATCCCAAGACCCCAAGCCCCAACCCAGCTGCCCACAACACACAGCTTTTAAAATATCAATGCCAGCACACTGAGAGCTCATGCCCAAGTTTAAAAAAAAAATCCTCATTTCTACATCTCCTGAGATATGTGATCTCTATCAACCCATCTAACCACAGAATTAAGCCCAACTGAAAACATTTACTGAGCTTCCAACATTGAAAGCATTTTTTATTTCTCTTCATTCCTTAGTCACGTCTGTGGTCAAAAGTCAAAGCACAAACTTGCCCTTAGAAAGTGAATCCTTGATTCTGAAGCTCACTCTGAATGAGAAAGTACTTTTTTCTCATGAGCCATCTTGTTCTCACAAGTTAGATAATTTAGATAAATCTCTGGGTTTTGGATACGTCTGGAGAACACTCCACAGTCCAGGGCCATTGAACAAGCTGAACTATTTAACCTTGGAAAGTTTGCACAATTCTCACCACAAGTCTAGTCAGAAGATGGGAGCTTCATCTCCAGCTGCAAAGGTTCTGGGTCATGGGCTCGGAGCCCAGTCACCCGTGTGTGGGGGTGGTGGGGTGGTGGTGGTGGTGGTTAGAACAGTCCTGAGGCATGAGCAGGGTCCAAAAGGCATTCCAGAGTGCTAATGGGGAGATCATAACTAAAAGAGATGAAAGAAGCAGAAGCATCTAGATTGCACAAATGTTTCCGAGGCTACTGGCCATTTCACTGCCAAGGGTGTGGGCCTTGGGATGAAGTACATGGTGGGCCCCTTCCTCCTGGCCTGTCCCATACCTCTGTTGTACTCTAGGCCAGATCTTCCCACTGAGCCCTTTCACAACTGGTGTTCAACACACAGAGCTGGGCAAAGGCAAAGAGGGTCAGAACGGCTCCTTAGTGGGCTGGTCCACAGGAAGGAAGAAGGTCACTTATCTAAGTTCCAGCATGTAGGTTCACATACAGGTTTAATTCAGCTTCTGTGACCATGGCAGGGTATTTTCTCTCTTTATAAATGATTGTGATTGATCTCTTTAATTGATGTTATAGTTGCTATTATTGAAATTTGACAGAATTATAACTATCTGATAGCATTTTCAGAATATAGATAATTTTGATATAATTTTTATGATTATATCATTTATACCTTATTAGACATTATAGTGTAAGTAATGTATCTTGACCAAAGAAAGAAATCCACTCTTACTTAAATCATGATCAATGTTGAAGTTTGACATAACCAGATGTAGACTTTTAAAACAATAATAACCATTTTCATTTGTTATGAGCTGTTAGTAGAAATCTGTAAGAGTAAACTAAAAATTGCCTCAACAAATTTTATTTATTTTTAATTGACAAGTAAAAATTATGTATATTTATGGTGCACAACATGATGTTTTGCTTTATTTTTACATTTGTGGAATGGCTAAATCAAGTTCTTTAACATATGTTCTATCTTATATACTTATATTTTTATGGTAAGAACACTTGTGATAGACTCTTAGCAATTTCAAATATATATTTTCTTATCAACTATAGCCACTATGATGTAAATTACTTGAACTTATTCCTTCTCTTTGTCTGAAATTTTTGTGCTCTTTAACATCTCCCTAATTCATCCACCCTCGCATCTGGTAGCCACCATTTTACTCTGTAAGTTTGACATTTTTCATTCTCCAAATATAAGTGAGATCATGTGGTATTTGTCCTTTTGTCCCTGGCTTATTTCATTTCTCATAATGCCCTGCAGGTTCATCCATGTTGTCACAAATGACAGAATTTACTTCTTTTTTTATTAAGGCTGAAGAATATCCCATTGTATATATACCCTATATTTTAAAACTCATTCATCCACTGAAACTTAGGTTGGTTCCTTCTCTGGGATATTGTAAATGTTTCTACAATGACCAAGGAAGTGCAAATGTCTCTCTGACATACTAATTTCAATTCCTTTGGATATAAACCCATACATAAGATTGTTACATCACATGGTAATTCTATTTTTAGTTTTTTGAGGAAACTGTATTGTTTTCCATAATTACTGTACTAATCTACAATCCCACCACTGGCATGCAAGAGTTTTCTTTTCTCCACATCCTTAATAACATTGCTTATCTTTTGTCTTTTTGATAACAGCTATTCTAACAAGTGTCATGTGATTTTAGTTGCATTTCTCTGATAATGAATGACATTGAGCATTTTTCTTCATAAACCCATTTAATATTTGTAGTGTCTCTTTTTGAGAAATGTCTATTCAGATCCTTTGCTTATTTTTATATTGGGTTATTCATTTATCATCTTATTATTGAGTTGATATAGTTCTTTACATAGTTTGGATATTATCCCCTTATCACATGTATGCTTTGAAATATTTTTTCCTGTTCCATAGGCTGGCTCCTTACTTTGTTGTTTCTTTTGTTGTGCAGAAACTTTTAAATTTGAAATAATCCAATTTGATTGAATAATTTAGTTCATTTACCTTCAAGTTAATTATTGATAGGTAAAGACTCATTACTACCATTTTAAATTGTTTTTTAGGTATTTTGTTCCTTTTTTTCCTCTCTGGCTGTGTTCTTTTGTGATTAGATGATTTTCTCTCATGTTATGACTTGATTCCTTACTGCTTATTTTGATTATCTCCTATATGTTTTTGCTTTCTAGTCACCGTGAGGCTCGCATGAAACATCTTATTATTATAAAAGTATAGTCTAAGCTGATAACCACTTTTGATCATATGAAATAACTACACTTGTACTCCACCCCCCATTTTATGTTTTTGATGTCACAATTTACATCTTTTTTATTTTGCATATATTATAATAGATTGTTATAGCTATCATCACTATCATCATTTTAGCACTTCTCCTTTAACCTACAAATTAATGATACAGAATACACCATCATTATACTATTAGAGTTTTCTTATTTTGTTTATTTACTTTTACCCATGAATTTTATACATTCATAAATTTTCATGCTTCTAATTTCCATGTTTTCTTTTCAGCTTAAAGAACTCTGTAGCATTTCTTGTAAAGACAGGTCTAATGGTGAGTTATTCCCTCAGCTTTTGTTTGTCTGGAAAGATTTTTATCTCCCCTTCATTTCTGAAAGACAGTTTTGTTATTCCTCTTGGTCAGAAGTTTTTTCCCCTTGAGAACGCTGAATATTCTACTAGTAATTCTACTATCTCCTGGCATGTAAGCTTTCTGGTAAAAAATCTTCTGTTAAGCTGGTGTGGTAGTGCATGCTTGTAATCCTAGTACTTGGGAGGCTGAGACGGAAGGATTGCAGGTTTGAAGACAGCCTTAGCAAGTAGTGAGACTCTCATCAAACTAGCCTGTTTCAAAATTAAAAAATAAAATAGGGCTAGGGATGTAGCTTGGAGGTAGAATGCCCCCGGTTCAATCCCAGTAACACACACACACACACACACACACACACACACACACACACGCACATATCTTCTGCTAATCTTATTGAAACTTCCTTACATGTGATTTGCTTCTTTTCTTTTGGTGCTTTTATGATTCTTCTTTCTTATTTTTGGCAGTTTGTGTTATAATATGTCTTAATGCAATCTTGTTTAGATTGAATCTGATTGGAGACATTTGAGTTTCTTTACTTTGATATTTATATCTTTCTCTGGATTTGAAAAGTGACAAGAGATGCTAACATTTTCTGGAAAGCAGGCCGCTGGAGACCTGTGGTGATTCATACCCCTTGACCAGTAGCTTTCGTATTTCTTCTTTTCCTCACTGTCTTTTAGCATCCCAGGTATGTAAATCTTACAGTGATCCTGGCTATTGGAATATTCTCCATTGATTTACTCTACTGTGTTTCTAATGCTTCTTTAAAGGGCCTTGAGGCCTCTCTGGGTCAAAAATAGCTATCGATGTTTATTTTTTCATAAGAGGATGAAGGCTGGTTTCTCTTACTCTTGGGGCTATCACTTACCTCAATAAATTTTAATTGGTTTAAAACACATAAACCCCTAAACAACAATAACAATATCCTAAGTTCAGTAAATTTGTATATTCATCCCTACCTAACTTATAGATCACTTTTTACAACGAGTTTTTTCTTGTTTTGTAATCTCCTTTTTGCCTCTGTTATTTTATTTAGGATATTCTTCACTGTTTAAACATTTCCAAATGGCATATATTCAAAGTGAAAAATTTTATTTTATGGGTAAGACAGAAAAAGAAATAGTTTTCATTCCAGATTTCTAGTTGGTTTATATCACAATATTTTTCAGGATACAAAGCTTAGCATTGCTCCAGAAATAGTAGTTTGTCATTAGATTTTTGTAAACTTTTCATTAAGTATTTTAGTAAATATAAACATTAAATCTACAAAAATACTTAAAATAATAATGTGAGAAGGCTGGCAAAGGAGAGAGCAAATTGCAGAAATGTGAATATCTATGCATATGTGGTGACTACAGATCATTCAGTGTTACTAGAGCATGGAGCATGAGTATTTGAGGGGTAGTGAGGTTAGCACAGCATAAGAAATTCTAGGTCATGCTAATTGAATTTGATTCTCTATGTGATTGAGTTCTATTTAAGGGACCCCCAAAAATAGGTGTTTCAGGAAGATCACTCTGTCTAGAGAAGGGAGACTAAATGGGAGGAGGCAGGCCTGGAGGGTAGGAGAACAATTACGAAGGTGTTACTATAACCCAGATAAAATTGTCTTTAAGTAGGGCACAAATATAGAATTAAGTACAGGGGAAGGGATAGGTTCCAGAAACATTTAATAAGTCTAGAAGAAGGGACATGTTACAGAAACACTTAGCAAGTCTAGAAGAAGTTGCATATTCCATAAACATTTAAGTAGTAACCCAATGAATCTTAGGAGTCAAAAATGATTTCTGGCTTCTCATCCAGGCAATTGAATGGATGAGGGCATGACTAAGAAAAGGAATGAGAGCATAAGGAGGCAGTTTTGAGAGGAGGTGGATGAGTTATATTTTGAATATATTTGGTGTAATAAGGTTAACTTGAATATCTTCAGTGTACCTTCAATACCTTTCAATTCTGCTTTGAATTTTGTGTCCTATATTGAATAACTATTTTGGGTCTCTTGCTTATGACCCAGACCTGGTCTGTTGACTCTAGGTCTCAATTCAGTGATTGTGGGTACTTGATTTGTGGTTGCAGCTTCTGAGTATGTTTTTGTGCTGAACCAGTGGTTTATTGCAATGATATCTTCTCTGCTTTGCAGTTCTCTTTGTGCCCCGCTGGAAATCACCACCCACACAGATTGGGAGGAATTACTCTCAAGAGGATTTACCAAGTCATTCTGAGTTGCATCTTTAAAAAGGAATTTGGAAGGAAGAGAATATATCTGGTTGTTTACCAGGATATATGTTGGCTTCCCTCATTATCCATGTGAAAATCATAACATTGTCTTGAGGTAGGATAGGAGAAATAAAATATTAGGTAGAGGAGTCAACTGGAAAGGAAGGAGGAAAATATAATTTTAAAATCTAGAAACTTCATAATCCTTTAGCTTACAGGGCCTGCTTCTTTCTTAGGCAAAGATTCTGACTTTTAATCATAATGGCTGCTCTCCCCACCTGAAATTCATGAGATGCTTGGTAAACAAAGTTTCCTAAAAATGTCTGATGTTGGTAAAGTCCAGGTATCACCCAGCATCCACCAATGAAATGGCAGGAACCTGAAGATTCCAAAAAAGAGGACCAGACCCCCTTCCCTGCCATGTGCCTCTACCCACCCCCTCTTGAAGTATCCTATAAAAGAAAAACTGTAAAGACCCCAAAGTTGCTCTATCCCTCTTTTTTTTTTTTTTTTTTTTTTTTTTGCGGTACTGGGGATTGAACTCAGGGGCATTCTACCTCCGAGCTACACCCCCAGCCCTATTTTTTTATTCTTTATTTTGAAACCGAGTCTCACTAAGTTGCGGAGTGCCTCACTAGGTAGCTGAGGCTGGCCGCGAACCCGGATCCTCCGGTCTCAGCCTCCCGAATGCTG
>PVLC010006639.1:22682-68385 GCA_004027655.1 Graphiurus murinus | reverse complement strand
AAAAAAAAAAAAAAAAAAAAAAAAAAAAAAAAAAAAAAAAAAAAAAAAAAAAAAAAAAAAAAAAAAAAAAAAAAAAAAAAAAAAAAAGAACATGTAAAAAAATCACAAAATTGCCTTCAATTTTATTCAAGGAAGAAGGAACAACTAGTTCCAGTATGGAACAGTTGAACAGGCATTGGAAGAAGAGAATAAGGTAGTTTTTTTTTTATTATACTGTGTTCATCCCTCTTGCTCAGTGTATCATTAAGACTGCCTTAACCTTTAAATCCAACCTCTAAATGAAATTGTGTCCCAAGACCTGTTCCTAGTCTTTTCCTTTCTTTGCACTTTTTTGATATATCATCTTTTTTCATTTATGCCTTTACCTCCTCTTATGCTGGTGAATTCCAAATGTGTACCTTTAGCCCAAACATTTTCTCTGAGCCCCAGAATCATAAATCCAATTGCTACTGGCAACTCCATTTGGATGGCAAATAGGCAATGTTAACATACCCCAAGTTTCCCTGCCCCACAATATTTTCTCATTTATTTCATATAATAATTAAGAACATAACTTCTCAACTGATTGCTTAAACACAAAAGCCAGGAGTTGTTCTAGATTTTCTTTGGCCTCATTCCTTGCATCTAGCTGTCAACCAAGTCTTGGCCATTCTACTCGAAGAAAATATCCAAAATCCTTCCTCTCCTTTCCATCTCTGCTATCATTTTCTGGTCCAAGGCACCATAATCTTTTGCCTGATCTACTGCTGAACCTTCTATCTGCTTTCTTTTCTTCCATGTTGGCCGTGCATATCTTTTTTTTTTACATTATCAGAGTGAATTTTTTAATATTTAAATATAATGATGCCACTGCCCTGCTTAAATGCTCTATTATCACTTAATTCTTATAAAATCAAATTTGCATTCCTAACTCTGGCCTATGAAAGCCTTTTTGATCTAGTCCTTGTCTTCCTCTTTAAATTCATACTGCCCCCCCCCGCCCCCATGCTTGCTATGCCGCAGCCATACTTCCTTGAATGACCCAGTTTCTTGCTTACCTCAGGGACTTTGCATTTTCTGTCCCCTCTGCCTGGAAAATTCTTTCACTGGGCTGGATCCTCCTCAACCTTCAGCTCTCTGCTCCAATGTCACCTCCTTGGGGAGGCTTTTCCTGAGCATGCTTTCTAAAGCAGTCCCTCTTGCACCCTTCCTTACTCTGTCTGATCATCTTATTTCTCTTGTCCTCCATAGCACTTGTCACACATTTAAATTATGTACTACTTGTTTACTTAGTTTGTTTTCTATTTTTTCTGCCACAGTATAAATTTCTTAGAGACTGGGACCTTTCCATCTTGTTCACGTCAGTATTTCTGGTACCTAAAATAGCATCTGGCAGATAGTAGGTGCTCAATAACTACTAAGTGAGCAAATGAATGAAAGGGCAACATCCAATAATGAGTAGGTGTTCTCTGTGGGAATCATGTAGCCTTGAGTTAGAAGAGCCCAGAGTGGAATCACTGGGCTCTAAAGTTTGTATAGAAGGAAGAATGTTGCTTCAAGCTGGAGTTTCCTCCAAATGAGTGGGCTTCTGCCCCATCTCTAGGGAAGAGAAAGACAAAATCTTCAGGGTCAGGGGAGACTGGATACTAACAGAGATTAGTTTTGTCTTCTTTGTGGTCAGAAGATAAATGAGAAGGAAATTTCTCAAGGCTTGGGTAGTCTTTTCCAAAGAAAATACTGTTAGAATGACCAAAGGGCAATACCTGAAGCATTCTACTTATTAATGGGCAGTCTGAGTGACAGTCCCTTCAGTGCAGAGAATCCAGATGGAGATTTCCCTCTTCATGATCAGAGCACTTGCCTACACCAAAGCACTTCAAGACCTGTTAGGACGAAGAATGTCTCATATACACCCAACCAATAGAGGAACTATGAGTCACACAAGTGATGAGAAATTCTGGGATACCATCCTATGTTCATAACTTTCATTCCCTCCTCTAGAACCAAATTCAAATTGCAAATAGCCTGGTTGGGGCATTCCTGAAACTCGACTGTCAGTGCGATTCTTAGAGATAGTTTGACAAAATAAAGTGTGCTCAAACTAGGTCTTTGCTACTTGTTCTAGCAATAGAATATTTACCCCATCCATCCCTCCATCCATCCATCCATCCATCCATCCATCCATCCATCCATCCATCCATGTCACAAACTAGGAAAAAGAGTTTCCTGTTAGCTGAAGCATCTGATAAGAAGAGGCACAGGGATTCTTCACCCTCCCTGAAGCCTTGAGTAGAAGACATTTGGGAGTGAAAGAGTTGGTCTGGTGCTGTTGCTCAAGGAAGACTTGTTAAATCCCTGTAGTTAGTTTTCGCACCTCTGGACAAGGCTTAGATGGGCCATTCCTGTCTGCTGGCAGCTAATGAGTATTTTAAGGGCCTGAGCAGATCCATGTCCTGCCTGACCCTGACCAACACTCACACTGGGCTCTTGGCCCCCTTTGCTTTGCCTGACTTTAATTACCCTGTAACAGCTGCTGCTTCCTTTCCTGGTGCAGCTCAACTGGGGGCTGGCTTCCAGCTGGCTTCCTGAGAGCAGGAGCCCACAGGGCTGGGAGCAGTTTCTGCATGTCTTTGCAGAGGGCAGTTTTCCATGCTAGCATGGCTCTTTGAGCAGCACGGAGTCACTTTCCTGTAATCCTTGCCATTAGCAGAGGGGGGTTTTTGAGCTCACCATTTCCAGAGATAACTGGAGAAGCAGTACATATCACGTAAGGAATGTGTCCTTGGATGTGGATCATTTTCATCAGGCAGGAAACCAAAAATACCACTCATTCTGCCTCTCCTGAGAAGTAAAGTCATGAGAGTACTAATTTCATGGAAAAGCTAAGCAGTTGCATTAGTATGCCAGGAAAATGCCCCAGCAGAGACACTGAGACGAGGAACATCCTGGGTTAGTGCTGTGGCACTGGTCAGTTCTCTGTCTACAATGATGAGGCCTCCTTTTTTTCAGGGGTTATGGTACAGCCCAGGGTGGTTCTGTGGCTTTAAGGGGGTGGGTCAGGGATGCCAGGGAAGAGTGAGTGTGCTGGACTGCGACTGTGGATTCCTGGTGGCCTGAAGCCATTCTCAGGGCAAGAGAGAGTTCTACTTAAGGGGGAAACAGGGCAGGAGGATCACAAGCAGGTCACTTAGGGGAGGGCTGTTTTTTTTAAGCAACCCAAGGCCATGGGGCCAGGGTGGAGAACCAAACTCATCCCTGAAACAAGCAGTGTAAGCAGAATGGAATCAAGTGTGAAGAAGAGGCCAAGGAAACTGGTTCGAAAGGAAGACCGTGAACAGCCAATTTCTGGGGGAGTTTCCTGCCCCATGAGGCTTGTGTGATTCTGGGGGTGGGTGTGAGAGCTAAAAGCAGCTGTGCAGGGTGCACAGACTGAGCCTGGAACCTGGTAAAGTGGACTCCTTCAGCTTCCTAGGGCTGTAGAAACGGGGGGCTGACCCACTATAACAATATGATAGTTTCTGCCCCGACTGTAAAACTTTTTTTTTTTTTTTTGCGGTACTGGGGATTGAACTCAGGGGCGTTCTACTTTTGAGCTATACCCCCAGCCCTATTTTTTATTCTTTATCTTGAAACCGGGTCTCACTAAGTTGCGGAGGGCCTCACTAGGTAGCCACCACACCCAGCCCGACTGTAAAACTTTGACTTATATGGCTCTGTGGGATTTCTTTTATCATTTCCATTATCTATGATAATGAAACTGGATTCTTCTCATATGAACATACCTATGAAATCTGCAAGCCTATAAACAGCCTTCTGGATTTTGGATGCTCTTCCTTGGGTCTGAAGTGGAGACATGGCATCTGGTCCATGCTGAGGTCTGATATGTCACAAGACAGATCTGTCACTAGACTTGCTAGGTTGGAGGCACTCTCTGTTACCTCTGTCAACATTAGCCAGGGTTCTGCAATGAGGGGACAGTTGTTTCTTTAAATGCCTTCCATCTTTTCTCCGTACCTGCTCCATGATGTCTTTCTTGAATTTTTTTCTTCTTTCTGTCATGTCATCTAATCATTTTTGGCCTCTACCAGCAGAAAACGAAGCCTTGAAAAATCTCCCCCCTCCCTCACCCGAGGTACTGGGGATTGAACCCAGGCGCATTATACCTCTGAGGTATACCCCCAACCCTATTTTTTATTCTTTATTTTGAAACAAGATCTCACTAAGTTGTGGAGGACTCACTAAGTAGCTGAAGCTGGCCAGGAACCTGGCATCCTCCTGTTTCAGCCTCCCAAATACTGGGATTACAAGCATGCGCCACCATGCCCGGCTTAAATGTTTTTTTTTTATTTTTTATTTTTTGCGGTACTGGGGCTTGAACTCAGGGGCATTCTACCTCTGAGCTATACCCCCAGCCCTATTTTTTATTCTTTATTTTAAAACAGGGTCTCACTAAGTTGTGGTGCCTCACTAGGTAGCTGAGGCTGGCCGCGAACCCGGATCCTCCGGTCTCAGTCTCCCAAATGCTGGGATTCTTAAATGTTTTTTAAAATAGGTACACTACTATGCCCGGCCATCAGTCTTTCTAAAGAAGCTCTTCAAGTGATTTTAATTTTAATGTGCTGCTGCAGTGAGTATTGATATGGTGAGCTCTAGGGATCTATGAAAAGATGTATATGTACAAACATATGTGTATATATATGTATATGTATATGTGTGAATATGTACATATATACACACATAGGAGAGTGTTCCTTTTTATTTTTTTCAGAAAATGAAAAAAATTAGAATCTGCTTCCTTTCTGCTTCTCATGCATGAGGAGGGAGGGCAGAGGAGGCTACATAAACCTCAACAAGGTAGTGCTCCTGAGACAGGCTGCCTAATGCAGTGCTCTGTTTTTTTTTTTTTTTTTCGGTACTGGGGATGGAACCTGGGGGCATTCTACCTCTGAGCTACACCCCCAGCCCTAGTTTTTTTATTCTTTATTTTGAAACAGTCTCACTAAGTTGTGGAGAGCCTCACGAAGTTGTTGAGGCTGGCTGTGAACCCGGATCCTCCAGTCTCAGCCTCCCAAATGCTAGGATTACAAGCATGCGCCACCACACCTGGCTCAGAGCTCTGTTTTTAAACCTAAGTAGCTAGCACTATAAAGCAGTCAAGCTTCAAACTACCTGCCAGTTCTTAACTTGGTAATTTTAAGCTCGGAAAAGCTGAGCGCACTAACCGTTGGTCTAGCACCTGTAGTAAAATGGGGGAGAAAGGTTTCCACTGTTTATTCAGGCTAAAGAAAGAGGTTCTTGTGCCTGATTTCCATTGCCCTATTCATCAGAAAAGCAAAAGCAAAGAGAAAAGGGCTCTTTGAAACAGCAGCTGTCTGCATGTAGGGTGAATGTTGTGCTGAAGGAGTCAATGGCTCATTTGATCAGGGCATCCTCAGCTAGGAGTGGGTGGTGAGATACGCTGTGCTGGGTGTCCAAAGGGACTTTAGAGACCAGGTTGTTGATCTGAGTGTCTGAGCTAGTGCAGGGCAGCGTTGTAATGCCTCCCCCAGGAGGCCTAGTGGCTTCTGGGGTCTCAAATGAGAAGGGCCAGTGTCAGAGGCATAACACAGGGCCAAGATAAAGGAACAACCTTGGGGCTGAACAGAGAGTCCTAATTCAGGGGAGGCTGGGAGTCAGAGCTGAGGGACCTTCGAGTCCAGTGCTTTCTGTCCTGCCCAGCATGCAGAGGTCTCAGGGAGGGCCCAGACTTGCCGCAGGATGCAGAATCAGAATTGGCACCTGTCTTATCTACTTCTCAGAGGGCTACTCAAGCTCATGTTAGGAGCACGTTTGAAGTCAGGCTTATTGAATGATGAGATGAAAGAAATGATCAAGAGTATGCATTTTCCTTATGCCTGTGCTCTGAGCCATTTCTGGTTTGGAGTAGTTGAACCCAGAGAGTACAGAGTGGCCTATTTCAATATTATGAGTGAAGCCGGGTGTGGTGGCACATGCCTGTCATCCCAGTACTTAGGAGGCTGAAACAAGAGGATCGTAGATTCAAGGTCAGCCTCGGAAACTTAGAGAGACCCTGTTTCAAAATAAAAAATAAAAAATTTTGGGTGTATAGCTCAGAGGTAGTATGTCCCTGGGTTCAATCCTCAGTACCATTAAATAAATAAGTATAAGTAAAAAGATAATACTATGAATGGCTAGGATGAGGAGATTTGTTGATTTGCTTCTTGAGAAAAATAACTTGCTGAGACTTAGTCTCTGTGAGACTCAAAGGCCACTGGGCTGCTTTTCTGTAGTAAAAGGACTTTGGAAGGCTGTCAGAACACTGACCTTGATACTTGCCCAGGGAGGTGCAGGGCCTCAGTCCCCAACCACACAACTGGAGATTGTGCTCATTTTCCATTTCTGAACTGCTCAGAGCTTGGTGAAGTCATAGCTTTTGGAGAGTTACAGAGTTATTTGGAGGAAATAAGTTGCAATCTTGGAAGAAATTTGATGACTTTGAATCATGTTTTAAGTTCTTGTGGCTGTTGATGGAATTTCAGGAAAGAATTTCCATGGAGTTCAGTAATTTTCCAGGAAAACTGTTTTCCTGTCCATTAAAAACATCTGTTTTTTTTGTTGTTGTTGTTGTTGTTTTTGTGGTACTGGGATTGAACTCAGGGGCATTCTACCTCTGAGCTATACCCCCAGCCTTATTTTTTATTCTTTATTTTGAAATGGTCTCACTAAGTTGTGGAGTGCCTCACTAAGTAGCTGAGGTCTCAGCCTCCCAAATGCTGGGATTACAAGTGTGAGCCATCATGCTCGGCTCATTAAAAACATCTGTAATGTAAATGCATGGATGCATCTTTTTTCAGGGGGGCGGTGGTGGTACTGGGGATTGAACCCAGGGTATTCTACCTTCGAGCTACACCCACAGCCCTATTTTGATTTTTATTTTGAAACAGAGTCTCACTGGGTTGATGAGAGTCTCACTACTTGCTGAGGTTGTCCTCAAATCTGTAATCCTCCTGTTTCAGCCTCTCAAGTACTAGGATGACAGGCGTGCACCACCACTCCCGGCTACGAGAATGATTCTTGCACCCAATGTGTGGACTTGGGAGTTAGTAACGAGGCCTCAGCACGGGACTATGTTGAGGGGACACACTGGGATTGAAACCTTGCCTAAGCTCAGCTTGCCAAACTGTGTACCTTGAGTGGGGCTGCATCCGCTGAAGGGGAAGGGAGGCCTTTTTCTCTACCTGCCCAGACGTTGTCACCATTCCTAAATTCACACAGGGTGGCATGTAAACAGGCAATCAAAAACCTTAGCATATGATGCCACATGAGAGTGGGCACCATTGTCTGCCTTTGTCGATTCTGAGGTGGTATTCATGGCATGTATTGGTGCTTCATAGAGAGCTCAGCAGCTTGGGGAGGTACGGCACTAGTCACCAGGTGAAGAGGGAAAGTAAGACACGTGGTGGTATCTTAGTCTGTTTTCTTTTGCTATAATAGAATACCCGAGATGGGGACATTTATAAAGAAAATAAATTCATTTCTTGTAGTTCTGGAAGCTGAGAAGTCAAAGACCAAGGGGCTGCCCCTGGTGAGGCCTTCTTGCTGGTGTGGACTCTCTGCAGAGTCCTGAGGTGGTACAGGGCATCTCATAGTGAGCCAGAACAAGTGTGCCAGAGGCAGCTTATTTTTATAACCAAGCCACTCCCTTGATGGATTAATCCACTCATAAAGACAGCCCTCGTGACCCAATCACTTCCTGTAGGACCCATCTCTTAATACCTCACACTGGGGAGTCAATTTCAATACCAGTGTTGGTGAGGACATTCAAACGGTGCTAGATTGCTTGCAGAGAATCCAATTACCTACAGTTCCTCTCCTCCGGGATGACCCTTGTGTGAACCCCCTATGCTTCACACTGAGCCTGCCTAGACCTAAACCCATCATCTCTTTCCTGAACCCGCTCTGCTTCCTGTGCTCCCATCTCAGTGAAGGATATCAACATCTGTCCAGTTGCCTAAAGTAGAAGCTTGGGCATTTTCCTTGATTCCTCTCTGTTTTATTCCAACCTTGTCCCTTTCTACCCACCTCCAATCACTTACTAAATCCTGTTGACTCTACCTTTTAAATATTTCTTGAATCCATTCTCATTCTCCATCCTGTAGGCCACTTCCCTGTTTCAGACCTCCATCACCTCTCACTTGGCTGTCCAATAGGAAGCTTTTTTTTTTTTTTTTTTTTTTTTAATAAGACTTACTACTTGCTGAAGCTGTAACCAAACCTGCAATCCTCCTGTTTCAGCCTCTCAAGGACTGGGATTTCAGGCATGTGTTACCACACCCAGGCAATCAAGTTTTTTTTTTTTTCATTTAATTTCATTTATTTTAATTTTTTATTGGTGCATTGTTATCATATGTCTTGTTGAAGTTCAGGGTGATAGAGGCAAACATGCACACAGCACTCATTGAGCCCTCTCCCCGCCTCCTTCTTGTGCTCAGCACAGTGATTGGTTTTGATAAACTTGTGTGTGTACATCATGACCAGTGAGGTGTTTCCCTCTCCTTCCCTCCATCTCCCTTATTAGATCACCTTCTTTGCTCAACTGAGGTTTCTCCTCCTTTGTTTGGAGTCCCTCCTATGTCCCAATTTCTCCCTAGCTTCTGCATATGAAGGAGAACATCCAACTTTTCACTTTTTCTGACTGACTAATCTCACTTAGCATAACGTTCTCCATTTCCCAGCAAATGACATAGTTTTGTTCTTTATGGCTGAGTATATATATATATATATCCATTGTTCTGTAATCCATTCATCTGTTGGTGGATATCTCATCTGGTTCCATAGTTTGGCAATTGTGAATTGTGCAGCTATAAACAGATATGCATGCATTGGTTTGGTAGTTTGTTTCCATTTTTTTTGGTAGATACCCAGGAATGGTATAGTTGGATCATACAGTAGATTCATTCCCATTCTTCTGAAGATCCTCTACACTGTTTTCCAGAGTGGTTGCACTAATTTGAAATCCCACCAATATTATATCATAGTTACTACTTCTCCACATCCTCACCAGTATTTTTTATTGTTTGTGGTTTTTTTTTTTTTTTTTTTGCGGTACTGGGGATTGAACTCAGGGGCATTCTAGCTCCGAGCTACACCCCCAGTCCTATTTTTTATTCTTTATTTTGAAACGGAGTCTCACTAAGTTGCGGAGTCTCACTAGGTAGCTGAGGCTGGCCGCGAACTCGGATCCTCCGGTCTCAGCCTCCCGAATGCTGGGATTACAAGCATGCACCACCATGCCCGGCTCATTGTTTGTGTTTTTAATGATTGCCATTCTAATTGGGGTTAGGTGAAATCACAGGGTAGTTTTGATTTGCATCTCTCTGATTGCTAATGATGTTGAACATTTCCTCATGCATTTATTGGTCATTTGTATTTCTTCTTTTGTGAAGTATCTATTTAGATCCTTTTCCCATTTTTTGATTGGGTTCTTTGTTTTCTTAGCGTGAATTTCTTGAATTCTCTGTACATTCTAGATATTAGTCTTCTAATGGAGGAGTAGCTGGCAAAAATTTTCTCCCATTCTGTTGGCTCTCTGTTGAGGTTCTTGATAGTTTCCTTTGCTGCACAGAAGCTCTTCAATTTAATGCAATCCCATGTATTGATCTTCCTTTGAGTTGCTCGTGCCTTTTGGGGTCTTGTTGAGGAAGTTACCTGTGCCTATGTGTTGAAGTGTTAGACCTATGCCCTTTTCAAATAGCTGCAAGGTCTCTGGCCTGACTTCTAGGTCTTTGATCCATCTTGAATTGGCTCTTGTGCAGGGTAAGAAAGTGGGGTTTATTTCCATTTTTCTGCATATGGTTAACCAGTTTTGCCAACACCATTGGTCTATGTGTCTGCTTTTGTGCCAATACCATGCTGTTTTTATTACTATGGCTTTGTAGTATAGTTTGAAGTCAGGTAATTGTGATACCTCCTGCATGGTTCTTGTTGCTAAGAATTACTTTGGCTATTCTGGGCTTTTTGTTGTTTGTTTTATGTTTGTGAGGAGTGATGTTGGTAATTTAATGGGTATTGCATTGAATCTGTAGATCACTTTTGGGAGAATGGCCATTTTGATGATATTTATTCTGCCTGTCCAAGTGTTGCTGGCTTTTTAAAAGCCTGTAGTCCTATACTGCTCTCCAGTTATTGTCCAGGGTGCTGTGGTTCACACATCTCTTTAGAAACTGGCCCTGAGGAACTCTCCAGCTTTATCTGGCCACTCCAGCTTCCATACTGTCAGCTTCCTTCAGTTCTTTGAATATTCCCTCTCCCTCTGGTCTCTAGATGTGTGTGTGTGTGTGTGTGTGTGTGTGTGTGTGTGTGTGTGTGTGTTGAAAGTCTCACTACTTGCCAAGGCTGTCCTCAAACCTGCGATCCTCCTGTCTCAGCCTCCCAAGTACAGAGATTACAAGTGTGTGTGTGTCACTGCATCCTGCTCCTTTTATTTTTAATTTTAAGACAGGGTCTCACTAAATTGCCCAGGCTGGCCCCAAACTTGTGATCCTCCTCCCGGGTAGCTGGTATTACGGGAATGTACCACCATGCTCCTGTAATTTTGGAGGCCACCCCTCCCTTGCTGTTTGTCAGTGGGCAAATGACCTCTGGCATGGTGATATTCCAGCCTAACAGACATCAGCACAGCTGTAGTGGTATTGCCAGTATATTTGTTTCTTCAGTTATTTAAACATTGTACTGTACCTTGCCACCTCTAAATTATAAAAATGTGTGGAAAACAAAAGCAAAGATTCTGATGCTAACAACGAATAAGAACCACTCACAATTATCAAGCAGCAGTAGACCAGCTATTCAACCATTGTCTCACTTTTCTACATTTGTCTTTGTGATGCAGGGACTGGGCCTCTACACATCACACTTCTCTTTTGCTATCTTCTTCCTCTTATGCTCTGTGGAGAATGAAGGGAATGAATTTTTGGTTGGTTTCTCTTTCCTTCCCTCCCTTCCTCCCTTCCTGCTTTCCCTCCTTCCTTTCTTCCTCCTTTCCTCCCTCCCTCCCTCCCTCCCTTCCTTCCTTTCTTTCTTCTTCTTTTTTTTTTTTTTTGTATGTGGTACTGAGGATCAAACCCAGGGGCATTATGCCTCCAAGCTATACCCCCAGCCCTTTTTTACTTTTTGTTTTGAAACAGGGTCTCACTATGTTGCTGAAAGTCCCACTAAGTTTCTGAGGCTGTTCTCAAACCTGTGGTCTTCCTATCTCAGTCTCCCAAGTACTAGGATTACAGGTCTGTGCCATCATGCCCGGCTCCTGGTTGCTTTCTTAATCCTGTCATCGCAATCCAGCGATGTGGCTACCATGCTGCTACTTCACTCTGGCAGAGGCAGTTCATCCCAGAAGCATTTCGATCCAGTTTGCAGTTTCACTAATATGCAGAGACCGCCACATCATATCTTCAATGGGACACCGGCATAGCCAGAAGTACCTCCTCCTCAGGAGTCTGCATCCTAGTCCCACTCAGACTCTCCTCCAGACTTCTAAGTTCTAATAATTCCTACCTCATTCCTTTGTCCCTCCCAGCCCTGTAAACTTCTTCCTGCAGGGATTACTTCTTCAATGGCGTAGTGTTCTTCTTTTGGCATTTCAATTACTTGGTTAACAATTATTACCTAAGCATCCTCTGTATCAAGTTCTGTTAGAATACTTCATTTGGTTTCCATCTCCTAATTGGACCCCGACTGACACAAAGTACTGTCCAACTCATTTAATTCTAACAATAATTCCAAGAATCTAGCAATAATTTAACAATAATATGAGAAGTAGTTTATATATTTTAAAAAATTATTTAATTATTTTACAGCGAGGAAATTGAGGAATAGAGAGAGTGAACAACTTGTTGAATTTTACATAGCTAGATAGTGGTAGAGCTTAGATTTGCACCCATGTAGGCAAATTCCAGGGCTTTTAATCTTAAAACTATAGGCCACTGGTTCTCAAACTTTAGTGAGCATCAGAACCACAAGGTTGGTCCATTAAAACCTGAGGTTCTGGGCTTATTCCCATAGTTCCTGACTGTGGGACTAGGGTGGGCTCTGAGAATTTGCATTTCTCACAAATTCTCAGGTGATGTTCATCTTAGGACCATAATTTGAGGACTATTGTAGTGGACTACAGATGTCAGAGCTTAATGTAATTAAGACAAACATGGAAACAATTCAGCAGGCTTGAAGTTGTGGTGCTTCCTCTATGCTGTCCATTGGACTTACATCTGTGAAGTGTATCACATAGGAACAGAGCTAAAATACACTTACTGGGAATATTTTACTGACGAGTTTGTCTGCCCTATGAGGTAGGTGAAATTACTATTAATTTTACCTCACAAATAAGAAAATTGAGACACACAGAATTTAAGTAACTTGTCCAATGTCACATAAGTAGCAAGTGATAAAGATGGTACTGAAACCTAGGCCATTGGACTCCAAGTACCTTCTCTGAACCATTACTTTCTATTACTTCTCATAGGAGTTGATAAATAACTGTGTTTCTGGGGGAAAATATAATACAACTTATAGCATTAGGCTTATCCTAGGAAAAGTTGGACCAGCTTCCTGAGTACAGGGTCCCTCTGAGCATCCTCAGTGGGACCTTCAAGGTCATGGAAAGCAGGTCTGCAGCTCTGAGCGCCCACGTGCTGGGTGTCTGTTCTTAAGGAAATAACTAAATTGAAGACCAGTGTAAAGTGCTAGAGATATATGATTAAAGGTTGTGTCTAAAGGGCTCCATGTAATTTAGGACTTTTTTTTCCCTCCTTGTACCCTGTACATTCCACATTCTCCTAAGAGTGCTTTCTGTCTAAACATCGGTCTTACTAGGCTGGAAGCTTCTCAAGGGCCAGGCTGAGGAGCAGTATTTTCTCACTTCTGTATCCCCTAGTGTCCAGCACTGTGGCTGACACATGCTTGACATTTTAATAAATATCAATTAAACTTAAATTCTGGAAAAAGACCTGTTTGAAAATCCTTTTTGTCAGTATCCCCTTGGACATGGCAGTGACTCAGAACAGAGTCTTCAGAGGAAGAGGTAGGGGCAACCTGGTGAAACGGGTGTACTTTGTCCAATTTAGACATAAAAATGACTTTCCGTTAAAGGGGGTTATTTTGAGAGTTAGAAATGATTTACATGCAGGTCAGTCAGTCAGTAACCAAAATGTTCTCATTACGTCCGGAGGGAATTTATGCCTTCGCTCTTTGTCTGGGGCTGGAAAGTTAAAGTTTAATTGTAGCTGCTATTTACTCAGCATGACTGCATGTCAGGTGCGAGGCTGAGGACTTTCCATGACGATCTCTCGTTTAATAGCCTCACAATGCTGTGAGATGGGCTGTCCATTTTATAGATCAAGAAACTGAGGAACAAACAAACAAACAAACAAACAAAAAACCCTTGAGCAAATTACTCAAGGCCACACTCTGGTAAATGAAGTTACTAGGAATTAAATTCAGGTCTGACTCCAGAGTTGGTGCCCTATCCAATGGTCTTTTGCTTTCCTGCTTCCTCAGGCAGGGCCTCTAGACCCCCAAAATGGGGTGATGGATTTGCTATCTTTCTTCACACTAGAATTTTTTCCTCAGGTACAAGCGTTCAAAATTCCAATCATTCCTCTGAGAATATGATGGCTAAACTTTCCAGTTCCTGGTTTCAGTTGAATAAAACATTTTTTTTTTTTTTTTTTTTGCAGTACTGGGGATTGAACTCAGGGGCATTCTACCTCCGAGCTATACCCCCAGCCCTATTTTTTATTCTTTATTTTGAAACCGGGTCTCACTAAGTTGCGGAGTGCCTCACTAGGTAGCTGAGGCTGGCCAAGAACCCGGATCCTCCGGTTTCAGCCTCCCGAATGCTGGGATTACAAGCGTGCGCCACCATGCCCGGCTTGAATAAAACATTTTTACCTTCCCACATACTGCACCTAAAAAGCAATTTGTAAAATGTCTGTGGCGTATTCAAAAGTGAGCAGGGAGAGAAACCTTAGGTGAGCAAAGAAGTTGACTTAACAGAAGGTGATGTGGGGGGGGGCACCGTAATGCACATGATGTACTTTCATGAACATATCAAAGTCAATCACTAAACTGAACCAGAGAAGGAGGGAGGGGGAGGGAGTGGGGCAGGAATTGGGGAAGGATTAAATGAGAAATGTGTGCATGTATACCTTTACCAGCTTGTACCTAACAAAGATGTATCATTACAATGCACCAATTAAAAAAATAAAATAGAAAATAATAATAAAAAATAAAAAGTAAGCAGGGTGTTTTTATTATTATTATTATTATTATTATTATTATTATTATTATTATTATTATTATTGGTGTGGGGGGTTGAACCCAGGGGAAATGAACCTCCGAGCTATACCCCCAGTCCAATCAGAATCTGATGCTGAGGCTGGCTTTGAACTTACAATCTTCCTATTTCAGCCTCTCAAGTACTGGGATTATAGGTGTGTGCTACCACATCCAGCTGGGAGTTTTACTTTTAAGTCTTGCCACTCTCAACTTTTCTTGCCACGGTTGTCCCTGGAAGGATTAATGTGATGATTAACTATATTATGGATACACTATGTTGGCCATCCATTTAGGATTTTTTTTTTTTTTTTTTTTGGTACTGGGGATTGAACTCAGGGGCATTCTACCTCTGAGCTATACCCCCAGCCCAATTTTATTTTTATTTTAAAATAGAGTCTTGCCAAGTTGATGACAGTCTCACTACTTGCTGAGGCTGTCCTCGAACTTGAAATCCTCCTGTGTCAGCCTCACAAGTACTGGAATTATAAGTGTGGGCCACCATGCCCAGCTCATTTAGGACACTTATATTCTGGTACTGGGTATTGAACCCAGGGAATCTGCTTGAGCTATATTCCCAACCCTATTTTATTTTGAAATAGAGTCTCCCTAAGTTGTGGAGGGCCTTGCTAAGTTGCTGCAGCTGGCCTCGAACCTTTCAATCCTCCTGTCTTAGCCTCCCAACTACTGGGATTACAGACATGTGCCACCATACACGGCAAAGCCAATTTTATTAAACTGCTATTTTCCTTGTTTTTCACCTCTCATCTAAAGGTGTACTGAAATTCTGTAGTTTGAGCTTTCAAATGGACTTGATCACATTTCTTTACCCTGGTTGAAGTGTCTTCAGGGTGAAGAGGCCACCTGGCTGTTTCAGAATGAGATTGGTTGGAAGTCCCCATCCTCTGATTTCCCATCCCCATATACCTTGGTCTTATCCTTAGCTAGGTAGGTTCACATTATTCTCATAGTACACCCAGAGGTGACCATCTCTGGGGGATTTATTTACTCACTTGGAGGTTGTGGTAAGATTGCGTTCATGGGGAAACAATGACGGGGGCGTGGGTGGCAGTGGCCTCTAGCACCTGCGCTGACAGTGTCAGTGGTGTGAGCTGCAGCACCTAATACTCAGGGATGGTGAAAGCGTTACACTCACCAGGCCAGTCTGTTAGAGATTTCAAGCCTTATTTTTGGCTGCATTTTTGTTTGCATGTTCGGGACTGAGGATTGAACCCAGGGACATTCTACCTCTGAGCTACACACCCCAACCCTTAAAAAAATTAAAAAAAAAAAATTTCGAAACAGGCTCTCATTAAATTGTGTGGATCTTGCTAAGTTGCTGAGGCTGGCCTTGAACCTGCAATTTTCCTGTCTCTGCCTCCCAAGTATTGGGATTACAGGCATGAGCCACCACGCCCAGCTCATCTGAAGATATTTTAAAACACACCACATTTGATATTAATACTTTTGGAACACTGGACTATCTTGTACCCCATATTCCCAATATGATATACCTAAAGAAAATATTTACGTGTTTTATTTTGTTATTATTAAAAATTTAAATATTTGTAAGTGTGTGGTTCAGTAGTGTTGAGTGCATTCACCTTGTTGTGTAGTCAACCTCCAGAACTCTTCATCTTGCAAAACTGAAACTCTATACCCATTAAACACTTACCTCCCATTTCTCTCTCTCCTCTGCCCCTGCAACCTCCATTCTACTTTCTATCTCTATGAATTGACTATTCCAGGTACCTCATATGAATGGAACCACACATTATTTGTCTTTATGATTGGCTTATTTCCCTCAGCATAATGTGCTCAAGGTTCATCCATAATGTGGCATATGTCAAAATTTCCTTCCTTTTAAGCCGGGCGTGGTGGTGCACGCTTGTAATCCCAGCATTTGGGAGGCTGAGACCGAAGGATCCGGGTTCACGGCCAGCCTCAGCTACCTAGTGAGGCCCTCCGCAACTCAGTGAGACTCGGTTTCAAAATAAAGAATAAAAAATAGGGTTGGGGGTATAGCTCGGAGGTAGAATGCCCCTGAGTTCAATCCCCAGTACCGCAAAAAAATAAAAATAAAAATAAGCTGGGCTTAGTGGTGCACGTTTGTAATCCCAGCATTTGGGAGGCTGAGACAGGAGGATTGCAGGTTCCTGGCCAGCCTCAGCTACCTAGTGAGGCACTCCGCAACTTAGTGAGACTCGGTTTCAAAATAAAGAATAAAAAATAGGGCTGGGGGTATAGCTCGGAGGTAGAATGCCCCTGAGTTCAATCCCCAGTACTGAAAAAAAAAATTTTCCTTCCTTTTTAATATTCCATTTTATGTATATATCACATTCTGTTTATCCATTAATCTATTGGTGGACACCAGATTGCATTCACCTTTTGGCTATTGTAAATAATGCTGCAATGAACATGAGTACTATTTTTTCTTTTTAAAATCCAGGATCCAGTTGGGTGTGGTGATGCACACTTCTGATCGCTGTACTTGGGAGGCTGAGACAGGAGGATCACAGGTTTGAGGATAGCCTCAGCAAGTAGTGAGACTCTCAGCAACCTAGTGAGACCCTGTTTCCAAATAAGAAATAAAATTGGGCTGGGGGTATAGTTCAAAGGTAGAATGCCTCTAGGTTCAATCCCTAGTACCACAAAATAAATAAATAAATGAGGGCTGGGCATGGTGGTGCATGCTTGTAATCCCAGTACTTTGGAGGCTGAGACTGGAGGATCCGGATTCGCAGCCAGCCTCAACTACTTAGTAAGGCCCTCCGCAATTTAGTGAGACCCTGTTTCAAACTAAGGATTAAAAAATAGGGGTGGGGGTGTAGCTCAGAGGTAGAATGCCCCTGGGTTCAGCCCTCAGTACCGCAAAATAAATAAGAAATAAATAAATAATAAAATCCAGGATCCACACAAGAATTGTACATCCAACATTCTGTTTATAATTTAGTTTCTCCTAAAAATCAGAGAGTGTTTATTTGTTGCTAGTCACCAGGGACTTGGACTCTACTCAGAAGTACATGGAACAGCATAGTATCTTGCACGTGGTAGAGCTTGCTTAATGAGCCTGATGCAAGCCGGGCATGGTGGCACATGCTTGTAATCCCAGTTCTTGGGAGACTGAGACAGGAGGATCACAGGTTCAAGGACAGCCTCAGCAAGTAGTGAGACTCTCATCAACCTAGTGAGACTCTGTTTCCAAATAAGAAATAAAATAGGGCTGGGGGTATAGCTTGAAGGTAGAATGACTCTGGGTTCAATCCCCAGTAGCACAAAAAACAAACAAACATAAAGAACCTGATGCCAAGTACATTACCTAATCGTAGGTGCTGGCCAGCATGAACGCTGCCTCCCTCTTCCCATGTCTCCTTGCTTCAGCTGTATACTTCAGGTCTTTTTGCATCTTTACTCCCTTCCCTCGTTCTGCCTCAGGGGAAAGGGTGAGTTAAGAAACAGAAACCCTGGGTGAATGGTCTCACTTCTTCCTCTCCTCTAACATGCCTACTACTTGGTAATTCTGAGGGTAAGGTAGGGACAAGAGCCAGGATCCAGTGCTGCCACAACTGGGTGGAGAATCTGCCAACTATACAGTGTGGCTTTCCAACTCAGCTAGGACTAAAGTATTTGGTCCTCATCTCCTCTTTTTAAAAAATGTCTCAATTGATTTATCTTTAGGATGAGAGGGAAAAGGTTGCTGTTTATTGGGCTCCTTAAAACACCTCAGTCATCGGAGACACTTGGATCCTAAAGTTGACAACACCTGTGCAGTCCTCTCCCTCCTCTTGTACAGATCAGCTCAGGACAGCAAATTACAATTTGGAAGATGGTTAGATCTGCATAGACCCATAGAAAAGAAACATAGGATTGCTGAAGACATTAACATCAAACTGACTTGGCTTCCCCTGGTAGGTAGGGACAGTCCTGTTGAGATCACTAATGCTGGCTATGAGAAGTAGAGCTCTCCCTCTTGCCACAGGCACAGGGAGAAGTGTACTCTTACTTCTTTTTCACTAGGGATTCTGTGCAGAGGTGTTCTACCTCTGAGCTATACCGTTAGCTCTATTTTATTTTGAAATAGGGTCTCTCTAAATTACCATATAATGGCCTTGAACCTGCAGCCTCCCAAGTGCTGAGATTATAGGTGTGCACCACTGCGACTGGACTCTTTTCTTTTTAAACTCTGTTGGGCCTCATAAAATTCTACCCCAAATGACATGTGCTTTGACATGCTGAGAGGCCCTAGAACCTACCTCAGAATCCAGATCCCCCTGACCTTCCCTTGCCTAATGCCTCACCTGCCTAGTCCTAGTCCAGCCACCAAAGGAGAAACAGTTCTCTCTGACCCCTTCCCTGAGCCTTTGTTAACTGAACTCCTATCTCAGGAAGGGAGAAGGAGTCTGTAACACCTGGGCAGACCTGTCACACACCTATTTTCCTGCCACAGAGAATCATTTACAAACCATTGTCCATTCTGCGGGCCAAACAGACTTTGTCTAGGGCCACTGGATGTTCCCCAAACCCATTGAGGTCCCCTGAAAATTGCTTATTGTTTTCCTGACATTCCCTGTTTCCCTCTCCCCTATAGAAAAAGGGGTATATAAATTTCTGAATAATTCTGAGCCAGTGAGTAATCACATTCCAGTGATTATCCAGCAGGTGTTGATTTTTCCTCTTTTGTATGTTAATACATTTACGGGCCTTTTCTCCTATTTAATCTGTCTTTGTCATTTATTTTTTTATGCCTTTATTGGTATATTATAGTCTTCTCCCCCTGCCCCCCTGTCAGTTTAGACCAGTGAATCTTCAGAGGGTGGTGAGGAAATTTTCCTTCACCCCTTCAGCTCCATTTAGAAAAACCAACCAACCAACCAACCAACCAACCAACCAACCAACCAACCAACCAAACAAACAAACAAACAAACGTGTGTGTCTGTCTATCTATCTATCTATCTATCTATCTATCTATCTATCTATCTATATTTCATTGCTGAAAATTTGGGAAAACCAGCCAGGCATGGTGGCGCATGCTTGTAATTCCAGTACTTGGGAGGCTGAGACAGGAGGAGCTAGATTTTTGGCCAGTCTAGCTTCTTAGTGAGACCCTCCGCAACTTAGTGAGACTCTGTTTCAAAATAAAGAATAAAAAATAGGACTGGAGGTAGAGCTCAGAGGTAGAATGCCCCTGGGTTCAATCCCCAGTACTGAAAAAAAAAAAAAAAAAAAGAAAAAGGAAAATAAAATTTGGGAAAACCAGAAAGGTATGAAGAATAAAACAAAGGACATACAAAAGCTTGTCTGTTTCCCAGAAAAAATCACCTTTAAAGTTTTGGTAAATGAATTTATATCTACAACCAAATTTCTCTTCCACACTACAGACTTGCATACTAAATATCCTACCTGAGAGCACTTCCAGGATGTCTCAGATACTTCACACTCTGTTCTCTTTCCAGTGTTCTCCATGGCAGAGTGTTGGTTACAAGCATGCACCACTATGCCTGGCTCAAAGTTAACATTTTTCTGGTAAAAACATTTAAAATCCACTCTTAGCTTTTTTTTTTTTTTTTTTTTTTTTTTTTAGAATACAATATAACTGTCAGGCATCATGGCATATACCTGTAATCCCAGTGATGTGGAAAGCTGAGGCAGGAGGATCACAAGTTTGAGGACAATTTATCAAAACCCTATTTTAAAAAGAGAAAAGGAGCTGGGTGTGATGACACATGCTTGTAATCCCACTACTTGGAAGGATGAGAGAGGTTTGCACTCAGCCTGAGCAATTTAGTGAAGCATCCCCCATATGATCTGGCCTGCTCACCTCTGTAGCCCCGTCCCTCTCCATTCTCTGCCTCACAACTTAGTGAGACTCTGTTTCAAAATTTCAAAAAAAAAAAAAAAAAGGTCTGAGAGTGTAAGAGAGAGAGAGAGAGAGAGAGAAACAGACAGAGACAGAGAGAGAGAGAGAAAAAGAGGGAGCTGGGCAGAGTGGTGTGCCTGCAATCCCAGTACTTGAAAGTCTGAGTCAGGAGGATTGCAGGCTCAAGGCCAGCCTCAGCAAGTAAAAGAGACCCTTAGCAATTTAGTGAGAACTTTTGCAACTTAGTGAGATCCTGGGAGTATAGCTTAATGGAAGAGTACTTGTGTAGCATGTGCCTTGGGTTCAATCCCTAGTACTAAAAAAGAAAAAAGTAATTATAATCACTATATTATATAATAGATCTATTGAAAAAAAAAAGTCCTCCTAAAATATATCCTTTGACCAAGGTCTCCCCAAATCCTCCCACCTATTGCCCTCGCTATCCTTCCAGCCCCTTGTAATCCTTATTCTCTACTTTTATGAGATCATTTTTTTTTTTTAGATTTTACATGTGAATTAGATCATGCAGAATTTGTCTATCACTTAACGTAATGTACTCTATGTTCATTCATGTTGTCAAATATGACAGGAACTTCTTTTTCTTTTAAAGCTGGATAGTATTCCATTGTGTATATATACTACATTTTCTTTCTTTGTTCCTCAATCAGTGGACACCTAGGCTGATCTTGGCTCTTTTGAATAGTACTGCACTAAATATGGGAATGCAAAAATTTCTTCAACATACTTATTTCATTTCCTTTGGCTATCTACCCAGTAGTGGGATTCCCAGATCATATGTCAATTCTATTTTTAATGACTTGAAAACCCTCCAAATTGTTTTTCATAATGACTATATTAATTTATATTCCTATCAACCCTATGTGCATTTTACACTTTCTCCATATCCTCACCAACACTTGTTATCTTTCATCTTTTTGTTAGTAGCCATTCTAACAGGTGTGAAGTGATATCTCATTGTGGCTTTAATTCACATTTCCCTGATAATTAATGATGTTTAGCAGTTTTTCATATACCTATTGGCCATCTGTATATCTTTTTTTTGAGAAATGTCTATTCAAACCTTTTGCCCACTTTTAAATCAGTTTATCTGTTTTCTTGCTATTGACCTATTTGAGTTTTTAGCTTACTTTTTTTTTTTTTCCAGTGGTGGGATTGAACTTGGGACTTCACACACATTACACAATCACTCTACCACTGAGCTATGTCCCCAGCCTATTTGAGTTTTTTGAAATATATTTTGGATATTAACCTCTTACCAGATGTATAACTTGCATATACGTTCTCCCAGTCTGTTGGTTGTCTTTTCATTTTGTTGATTATTTACTTTGTTGTGCAGAAGCATTTTAGTTTGATATAATCCCATTTGGCAAGAGATATTTCCAAGGTGCAAACCTGATTATATTTTCCATACTCTATCCATGCTTTCTCTCCCAGTCCCTTGGTGGTTTCCCAATGTTCATGGGATAAAGTCAAAACTCTTTAACCAGGCCCCATATGATCTGGCCTGCTCACCTCTCCAGCCCCATCTCTCTCCATTCTCTGCCCAACTTTCTCTACTTCAGCCACATAACCTTTCAGTTTATTATACTTGCTATGGTCTCTTCTGTCACTAGAGTTTTGTCCATGCCATAGTCTCTGTCTGGGCAACTCTTCTCCTTGCTTTTCATGTAGGTAACATGTCCTACCATGCTACCATCAGCTCAGTCATTAGACTAACCTTCACTGACCTCCCTGATGGTCAGATTACCTTGATAAAGGGTCATTGCTAAAAGCATCTCCCTCCTTCAAAAAACTAGGAATGGAACCATCATATGATCCAGCTATACTACTCCTTGGTTTTTATTCATTCAAAATAATTAAATCCAGCATACTATAGTGATACATATATACCCATGTTTATTGCAGCACAATTCACAATAGCCAAATTATGGAACCAGTCTAGATGTCTATAAACAGATGAATGAATAAAGAAAATGTGGTATATATACACAGTGGAGTTTTATTCTGCCATAAAGAGCAAAATAATGTCATTTGCAGGAACATGGATGGAACTGGAGGGCATTATGTTAATTGAAATAAATGGGACTCAGAAATTCAAGGATTGTATGTTTTCTCTTACATGTGGAAGCTAGAGAGAGAGAATACGTAATCTATTTGGAGGTTGTTCTTATTGGCAAAACCCACACTTGGTAATTTTTGCTGTTTCTGTTTTATTACTTGACTCTTCATGTGGAAAGTCCACTTTAGAATTGGATATGGATAGCAGACCTGAATTAGCACTGGCTGAAGGTATGGTATCTGATTCTTTTTCAGGGACCATCTCTCTACCCAGTACCATCCATGATCTGTGGAGGAAGGGTAGTACTATGGTTAACATGTAAAGTCAGACAGATGGTTTTCATACTGTTCTGCTTCTGGTCCAGTGAGGTGCACTAGGATGCATGGAACAGAGCCACAATGAAGACATTTCAAGGAGAGGGCAATATAGGCAATGTCTAAAATTTAAGAGGAGAATTCTAGCTGGAGCTGGAGGGTGGGCCCAGATTCACAGTGGCCTCAGGGCTTCAGTCCAGTCTCAGGGTGATCTGTCTCAGCTACTTTCTACATATTGGCTTCAGTTTGCTCTTTACCCCTTTCAGGTACCTGTGATTACTTAGAGTTTTTGATTTTCAGAAGTTTGACTTGCACATAGCTTTTGCTTACCATAGTTCTGATGCTGTCTCATGGCATCCCTTGATCTTTGCCTGCTACTTCTGCTACCACATAACAAACTCTTTCTGTGCTTCTTATTTCAAATGAGAGAGAGAGAGAGAGAGAGAGAGAGAGAGAGAGAGAGAGAGAGAGAGAGAGAGAGAGAGAGAGATCGGTCAATTGTGTCATCTGATCTTTTGTGGCCTTGAACTAATTTATATACCTGGCTGTCTTTGGATGGGGGCACCCACTCAAATCTAATTGATAAGGAAAAATGACAGAGTTGTGTGGCACCAAAAATGGTTTCTTGTGCAACAGAGGACATGGGCTGGCAACTTTCCATTAGAATAGAGCACAGGTAGGTCAAATACTATAACCAACTTGCCTAGTAGAGCCTATGTGACTTGGGACAAAGCATCCGATTTCAGTTTGGGGTCTTGGTTTCCTTAGTTATAAAATGGGAAAAAATGTTTTATTACATTATTAGGATAAAAGGGGATAAGATGAGATAAGACACATAGAGCTCTTACCTAGTAACATCTCAACAAATGGTACTCTTTTCTTGGTACTGGGGACTGAACCCAGGAACATTCTACCTCTGAGCCACACACCCCCCTCCCTGCAGCCCTATTTTATTTTGAAATAAGGTCTTACTAAATTACCAAGGCTGGCCTCTAACCTACAATCCTCTTATCTGAACCTTCCAAGTACTTGGATTACAGGCATACACCAACATGCTCAACAAATGGTACTACTCCTTATTGTGTCACCCATAACATATAATTTTTCAAATTGCCTTTCTAATCTGAGTACTTTGGGTAAGATTTCCCAGATGGACAAACTTTTTTATTAATTGTTATGACTCTGGTTACAATAGTATTTCTGACACAAAGGGTGGGGCAGTGGAAATGTTTATTTCCCTGGGGAGGTGGTCTATGGACCCCTCTACCTCAACTATGTGGAAATGATCCAAGATATCATGGGAACAATAGACAGTCTGTTGATACTAACAAAGGCCATTGTACTGAAGGAGTTTGGGTCTGAAGCCAGCAGCCAGATTTAAAATAAAATGCACACATTTTCTCTTCTCCAGAAAGGTTTGCATAATAAGAGCTGACACTTAATACTCGGTATATGCCAGCTATTGTTCCAGAGGTTTATATATGATAACTTATTTCCTTCTTTCTACAACACACTGAGGTGGATACTATTATTACCTTTAATTTACAGGCAAAGAAACTGAAGCATTGACCTGTTTTTTAAAACCCATAAAAAAAAAAATCATTAACTGACCTAACTGACCTTCTTTTGACCTTATACTATCTTTAGTCTTTGGTCCTCTGAATCTTCTTGTTCTTCCAGGAAAGGAGTTTACCACTAAAGCCCTTAATATCTTTTTTTTCTTCTTCTTCTTTTTTTTTTTTTTTGGTACTAGAGATTGAACCCAGGGGCATTCTACACCGAGTCATTTTCATTTTTTATTTTGAAACAAGGTCTTGCTGAGTTTGTGGAGGGTCTCACTAAGTTGCTGAGGATGGCCTTGAACCTGCAAATCCTCTTGTCTCAGTCTCCTAGGTATTGAGATTACAGCTGTGCATCAGCATGCCTGGCTTCAAAGCCTTTAATATCTTGACCAAACCTGGCTAAAAGGCAAACCAGAACACAATGCCAAAGTGGGCAGAACTACATGGGAATAAATGGTTCAAAAATGAGTGTTTGTTGGAAAAATTCCTTTAATAGAAAATTGGATTTACCTTCCGGGCAGGCATAGATGCTGGAAGGTACCAACTTGGGCTACAGATGTGGCATTCAAAGTGAGCACTTGAAGGTGAGGATAAGACAGGGGTCTGAAGAGGAAGGGTGCTACTGTGGTCAGCATATGAGCCAGACAGAAGAGTATCATAATACTGCTCTGTCTCTGTTCTAGAGAAGCTCATTTGGATGTAAGGAACCAGATTCAACGAATCTACCTTAAGAAAAGAGGATTTAGAGCCAAACATGGTGGCACATGCTTGTAATCCCGTTCTTGGGAGGCTAAGACAAGAGGATTGCAGGTTCGAGGATAGTCTCAGCAAGTAGTGAGACTCTCATCAACCTAGTAAAACCCTGTTTCCAAATAAAAATCAAACAGGACTGGGGATGTTGCTTGGAGGTAGAATGCTCCTGGGTTAAATCCCTAGTATCACAAAAAAAAAAAAAAAGAAAAGAGGATTTAGGCAGACTTCTCCAAACTTCAAGAGTAAAGCCTTAACTGGACCTGGAGGGTGGTCCAAATTTGAGAAGGCTTCAGATCTCAATAAAGGTGGAACTGGGAGAACAGTAGTATGATGGCAAATGTTTAACAACTAGCTCTCAAGAAAACAAAAGGCTCTAGCCGGGCGTGGTGGCGCACGCTTGTAATCCCAGCATTCGGGAGGCTGAGACCCGAGGATCCGGGTTCGCGGCCAGCCTCAACTACCTAGTGAGGCACTCCGCAACTTAGTGAGACTCGGTTTCAAAATAAAGAATAAAAAATAGGGCTGGGGATGTAGCTCGGAGGTAGAATGCCCCTGAGTTCAATCCCCAGTACCGCAAAAAAAAACCCAAAAAAAACAAAAGGCTCTGAATTATAATGCTTATCAATTTCTGCAATGTGAGTACTCAAATTGTGGCCAAATTTCAACCAACAAAATGTTACTGAACTTTAAGTTAGGATGAAAGACACACAGTCAGCTCTCTTAGTTAATTGTGCTGATCTGCACCCCCGCATACCAACTGTTAATTTTGATTCTTTTCTGAATTGTCCAAGTTTTTAACAAGGTACATATATTATTGTTTTACAATCAGAAAACCCCCTATCCAATGTGAATTTAAAAAAAAAGAAATATGGAATTTCTTGGGATGGGATGAAATGTACGATGTGGAGTGGTGTATTAAGGACAAAATTCCTTGGTTTCACCATTTGTAGAGAGTCAGTCTAGGCTTTTGCCATCAGTTGCCTCCCCGAACCCCTGGGACCGCCTAAGGGCTTGGGTCAGGTTTGGTTGGGCTCACAGCTGTCCTCAAGCAGACACCTCCACATTTTGACTCCCTATGTTATGGACATAGTTTCAGGGAAAGATTTATCAGAACGTCCAGTAGGGTTCTTGGGAACAGTTGGCTTCCATTAAGTTTAGGTCTGCAGAGAACATTCCAGGGTGATGCCTAGAGACCAGGCCAAGTGGCCCTGAGTAGAAAGCTGGAGAAAACAATGACCTATATAGAACACGCCTTTTACTATGTTGACCCAAAGTGAAAAGTTATGCCAGGGAAAACATGTGCTGTGAGTGGAATCTGTATGAGAAAATAAACACAGATTGACACAGACCTTTTAAAAATAATCCCCTTTGGATTAAATTATAAAGCAGTTGGCTCTGAATCCGGCCCTGCTCAGAGATTTTGATTCTGGGCTTCAGCCTTTTGCTCCTTCTCAAGCAACTTCCCAAGTTCCTATTTCTAACCCAGGCAGCCCTAAGGGCTTGTGTTATTTATGACAGTATTTATCTTTTGTAATTATTATGATGGGGTGTGATTGGCAGGAGTTGGCCCAAGGACCCAGGGATGGGCTTTTTTCTTTCTTTCGTTTTTTTTTTTTTTTTTTTTTAGTACTAGGGATTGAACCCAGGGTCACTCTACCTCTGAGCTACTCCCTCAGCCCTCTCTATTTTTTATTTGGAAACAGAGTCATGCAATGTTGCTGAGGGTCTAGCTAAGTTGCTAAGGCTGGCCTTGAACCTGTAATCCTCTTGTCTCAGCCTCCCAGGGACTGGGATTACAGGCATACCTCACCATGCCCAACAGGACTGGGCATTTGGTGGGCAGGAGCCCACGAGCACTGGGCAGCTTTGAGTGAGGCAGGAAGAAGTGGCCAGGCCAGCAGTGTCTTCAGGATGGGAGTAGTGGTGGAGGCTGGGGTACACCCCTGTCAGCTGGGGACCCCGCAGCTGAGAACCCCTCAGCTGAGGTAGAAGTGCAGCTTCTCTGTTCTTTCTGCACTCTCAGGTATTAATTAGAATCAAATCGGGGTCACAGGCTGGAGGGTAATGCTGCTCTTATTTGATGCACAGGTGACATTCCAGTTACCTTACAAGTAAGTAAGCTACATACAGAGCACCGATCATGTGGCTTCAACATGGCTTGGGGATAAGGTAGGCTTAGGAGCTGCAAGTCCTGAACTGTAGTCTCATTTCAGCTACTATTTATTCTAGCTGTGGACCAATCACTCAACCACCTGTCCTCTCCCTTCCCTCTTTCCACCCCAGAACTGGGGATCAAACCCAGGTTTTGAACATGCTAGGCAAATGCTTTACCATTGAGCTACAAATCAGTACTTAAAAAGTTAAAATTTTTTTTTTTTTGAGACAGGGCCTGGCCAAGTTGCCTAGGTTGTGATCTTCCTACTGCAACCTCCTGGGTAGCTGGGATTAATGATGTGTGTTGCCAGCTATACTAGCTTTATTTTGAGATATGCTGTTTGAGATAAATGTAGGCTAGCCTGGGATTTGAGAATCTTTCATATTGGGCTACAGGTGGCTTTCCTGTCACTCCTTTTTTTTTTTTTTTTTTTTTTTTTTTTTTTTTTTTTTTTTTTTTTTTTTTTTTTTTTCCTTTTCAGTACTGTGGGTTGAATTCAGGGGCATTCTACCTTCAGGCTATGCCCCCAGTCCTATTTTTCATTCTTTATTTTGAAACAGGGTCTCACTAAGTTGTGGAGGCTGGCCATGAACCCGGATCCTCTGGATCCTCTGATCTCAGCCTCCCAAGTACTGGAGTTACAAGCGTGCACCACCACACCTGGCTCCTGTCACTCTTTTCTTTGGGCTCTTATTTGGTCATTGGAGGCATCTTCTAGCTCTCTCCACCTTGTGGCCTTTCAGACCTCATGTCAGGGTCTTTCTTTTCCCCTTCAGTAAGCATATATGGAGCTTCTTACCGTGGTCATCAAAGAATGGGCCTGGACCAGCAGCATAGGCTTCACTAGGGAACTTGTTAGAAATGCAAATCCACTGGCCCCACCCCAGGCCCACCAAATCAGAAAGTCTGGGGGTGTTGCTGGATCATTCTGATGCATGCTCAAATTTCAACACCACTGCCAAAGAGCACAGGCCCAAATCCCGGCACTAGCCTGGCCTTTTACAACTATTCCCCATTCTCCAACCCTTTCCTACTCACACGCCTTGTGCTCCAACTGTACCTCATGGGTTGTGCTTTTTCAAAAACTCCTTGCTTGTTTATTCTTCTGAATATTTATGATTAGAAACATTATTAATCTTACCACCTAGAGATAAACATCACTTACCCCCCCCCCTTATGGTTCTGGAGATTGAATCCAAGTTCTTACACATGCTAAGCAAGTTCTCTACCACTGAGCTACAACCCTAGGGTGGACAGTTTTGACAAGAATGTGTCTAGGAAAGTGGTTCTCAATGGAGGGGTTGTCACCCAGAGAACATTTGCCAGTCTCTGGAGACTTTTTGATTCTCACAACTGAGGAGGATGAAACTAGTGGGTAATGACCAGTGTTGCTGCTAAACATCCTATGACACGCAGGACAGCCCCACAACAAAGAATTATACAGTTCAGGGTGTCAGGGTGGTGCTATGGTTGGGAAACCTTGATCTAGAATGTGTGTGTGTGTGTGTGTGTGTGTGTGTGTGTGTGTGTGTGTGTGTTTGAATTTAAGAAAATGGTATTGAATCTATGTATTGTTTTGTAATCTGAATGCTTAGTATTGCTTCAGGCACATAAGGAGATAGAGAGTCTAGGAAAAGGGAGTAAATGTGTTTCAAAGGCAGGAAAACTCAGCAGATTGAGAAAATATGTAGTTGTAAAATCATAGTGAAAGAATGCATCATAATGGTTAAGAGTCCTGGTTGTTTTTTTTTTTTTTTTTTGTGTGTGTGTGTGTGTGTGTGTGTGTGTGTGTGTGTGGTAATGGGGATTGAACCCAGGGGTTTCTACCTCCAAGCTATACCCCAAGTCCTTTTTTATTTTTTATTTGGAAACAGGGTCTGTCTAAGTTGATGTGAGCCTCACTGATTTGCTGAGGTTGGCCTCAAATCTGTGATCCTCCTGTCTCAGCCTCCCAAGTACTGGAATTATAGGTGTGTGCCACCACTTCAGTCAAGAGTCCTGGCTTCGGAGTGAACAAATTGGTTTTGAATCTTTTTTATTTGTTAGTTCTTGTCGTGTGTGTGTGTGTGTGTGTGTGTGTGTGTGTGTGTGTTACTGGGGATTGAACTCAGAGGCATCCTTCTTCCAAAGTACACCCCAGCCCTTTTTAATTTTGAAACAGAGTCTCCTTAGGTTCTAAGAGTCTCACTGAATTGCTGAGGCTGGTCTTGAACCTGTGGTCCTATCTCAGCCTCCCAAGTTTAGAGGTGTGCACCACCACACCTGGCTAGTTCATGTCTCTTTTTAAACTCATGCACAATTACTTGTCTTTGTTTTGTTGAAGTGGTAAGGAAGATGACACCACAATGTCTGTCAAAGTGTTTGGCACCATGTTCATCTGAAGGACACTCCTAATGAAGATGACTAACTTTTCCACTCTCATTCACCTTATAGTGTTTCAGGACAGTCAGCTTAACCTTCTTCCTCTTATGCTTCTTCTTGGGTGTGGTGTAAGACTTCTTCCTTTTCTTAGTGCTACCACGAAGTCTCAACACAAGATGAAGAGTGGACTCCTTTTGAATGTTGTAGTCAGACAATGTATGTCTGTCTTCCAGTTACTTGCCAGCAAAGACCAGTCTCTGCTGGTCAGAAGGAATTCCTTCCTTATCCTGGCTGTTGGCCTTTGCATTTTCTGTTGTATCTAAGGTTGAGAGTGATGATCATCCCTGTTAGAGTTCTTATGAAGATCTGCAGTTTAGTGGTGGTTCCACCACACATGCTGGGTTGGAGAGTGGAGTTTTAATCTTAACTCTACCTCTTAAGATCAAAGAACTGAGAGAGAAGAGAAAAGAGGTGCATCAGGATCTGTGTAACCTGACAAGCCATTAGCCCTCTGTGATCCTCAGTTTCCACATGTTTGATTTCAGGAACAGCAATATCTATTTCAAAGCATTATTGTTTGCTTTAAAAGAGGTAATGGTTGGCCAATCCCTTGCATCTGGTAGGTACTCAATAAATCTTGACTATTGTTATTATTATCATTGTCCTTTTATTGTAAAAAAAAAAGATGTGGAAAGTGACCCAAACAAATTCATAACTTAGTGAATTATTACAAAGTACACATGCTTATAAACACCACTAAGGTCAAGAAATTAAACTTTGTCAAGCATCCCAAATCTTTTGCATGTCTCTCAGCCCAAAATCAGCCTGGTGAAGGAGCACGTTTGGTGTGTTCCTTCAAGATTTCAGCTTGGGATGTATTTAGTTGGAGGAGGCCCCAAGCATTAGACCTCAAGTGTGATGCTAAGGAGGCAGTTTGGTATATGAGCTTGGAGTTCAGGGAGAGGTCAGGGTTGAGGAACAAGTATGGGAGCTGTTGGCATACAGCCATGGGACTGATACGGTTTCCTACTAGTACCAGCCAGGTGGAACACAAGTAAGGAATCAGTTACTGCTAGGCTTTGTGCTATAATTAAATAATTGATTTAAGATTTGTTTAAACATCATTGCAACCATCAGATATATTAAGAAAAATGTCTATTTCCCAGGATACAAAAGAATAGGCAAAGATATAGTAGGAAAAGTAAACAAAAGGAAAACAGGAATGACAGTAGGAATTTCAAACCAAAAATTATTTAAATAAAATAATTAACAGGATAAAGAGAGGTTTTTTTTTTTGTAGTATTGGGGATTGAACCCAGGGGCATTATTTCTCTAAGCTATAACCCCAGCTCTATATTGTTTTTTATTTTGAAACAGAGTCTCACTAAGTTGCTGAGGCTGATCTCAAACCTGTGATCCTCCTATCTCAGTCTCTCAAGCACTGGGAATAGTGTCACTGAGCCTGGCTTAATAAGGTGTTATGAGCATAACATTTCATATTATCTTAACTTGGGGGAGTAAAGATTTTGGGTTCATTTTTAAGTCTAGACCTAATGTTTATGCCTTTACATGTAGTCCTGCATTGCTTTGTGCCTTTCCTGATACTGTTCATTTAAATTTAACCTAAACTCCATTTTTTTCCAATTTTTGTTAAAGTAAAACAAACCTATAAATTCCTTAATAAAGTTTGTTAGTTTTCTTTACATTTTTATTAAGGTCATTTCTAGGCTTTCCCATATGTTTTTTACACCCCCAGCCCTATTTTATTTTTTATTTTGAAACAGGGTCTCACTAAATTGCTGAGGTTGGCCATGAACCTGTGATCCTCCTGTCACAACCTCCCAACTGGGATTACAAATGTGTACCACTACACACGGTTCTGTTTTTTTTATCTTATATCCAGTTACTTTACTGAGTTATTTTTATGAAACCTGAAAAAGTGATATCTTGCTGCTCCCTCATTCACAGACTGAATCAGGATGGAGAGGCTTCTGTGTATGGGAATAGATAGATGGTTTTTCTCGGCTCCTTTCTGAAATGATGGTAGCTTCATATAAGGTATAAACTCCATATGCAGTGATAGCTCCCACATAGGGGCAAAACAGCAACCCAAAGCTTCTGAGAAGCAGGAAAGAAAGGATGCTGGGATAGCCACTCCCCCCCCCCTTTTTTGGTGGTACTGGGAATTGAACCCAGAGGCATTCTGCCTCCCAGGTACATCCCCAAATGAGTTTTATTTCTTATTTGGAAACAGGGTCTCACTAGGTTTCTGAGAGCCTCACTAAATTGCTGAGGCTGATTTTGAACCTGAGATCCTCCTGTCTCAGCCTCCCAAGTACTGGGATTACAGGTGTGTGCCACGATGCCTGGCTAGGATGAGCCCTTTTGATCTTTCTACCAATATCATGAAAAGAAAAGGAGACCTTCTTTTTCCTCTCTAGAGGAGATTGAACCCAGGGGTACCCTAGCACTGAGCTATACCCCTACCTCCTCCCACCTCCCCCCCCCTTTTTGAGGCAGAGTCTCATTAAGTTGGCAGGCTGACCTCAAACTTGTGATCTTCCTGCCTCAGTTCCCCGAGCTACTGGGATGACAGGTGTGCACCATCATGCCTGGCAGGACCCCTTCTTCTTTGGAGACATCAGTGGAGGCAGCAGCTATGCCAAAGGCATGTTGCATTGATGATGTTCACAGCTGTGTGGACCTGGGAAATGTGACAAACCTTGAGGCACTGTGGGGGCAACTTGTGATGTTTTGGTGCATTTGCAGTTGTTCTTGTGAGGCCCTTACCATTAGAGATGCATGGGGCCCTCCCACATCTGGATGTAGCAGCAGAGAACAGGGACCAGAGCTGATTGGATTTTGTTGGGGTTGGTGGAGGGAGACTCTCAGGTGAGAGAGGGCTGGAAGACTGAATTCCTGGATCATGATGGGTCAGGGTCATGGTTGCATTGGAGTGTGTCTGGAAAAGCCTCTCCTGGGGATTGGGATTTGACTGGGATCACTGGAGAACAGTGGGAAGTGGAAGGCATGGGCTTTAGAGTTAGCGAGACCTGAGTTCAAATCTTGGTTCTGCTACCCAGCCAAATATATTTGGCTTCCTGCCAGAATATACCACAAAACCAGGATTAAGTAGAACAGCTGGTTGGGGAAGCACAATGACAGGGTGGGGAAGTGAGATGGGAGAGAAGACCTTAGAGGATAAGTGAGTTATACTGTGAACAATTAGAGCTCAATGCTCTGGGGAGCCTCAGAGAGATGGTGTAGAAAACACTTCAGTATCCTCCCACCAAAGGCAAGAAGCTAGTATATCCATCTACCAAAGCCTGGCCCTTGGTTGAAGGTCATTCTTGGGAGTTTTAACTCTCCAGCACCTCTGCTGAGCTGGCATACTGTTGTAGCTCAGTCGTAGCTCAGGCAGAGTGAGGCTTTCGGTATATGGGGAACTCTCTGTGGGTGGCCTTCAGGATGGGCAGAGGGGAGGTGGGTGGCACCATAGTGTGTGCTATGATTGTGTAACCTTGTCTGTTTTCATGTCTTCAAAGGTCCTGACCTGCGCTGAGTTAGTGGGAATATTGAGTGCATTTAAATTCATAAAGTGCCTATCATAATTCCTGGAATATCATTAATGTCAATAAATGATAGTTTTAGTAGCAGTAAGTTAACATGGGAAGATAGTTGGCTCTTCCTCTGGAGCTGACTTAAAACTTGTTTTCAATGCTGTAATTTGTGTTAAAGAAGACAGCTGACTGGAGTCAGAAGTGCAATCTGTGGCCTTAGGATAGAGATTTATCTTTGAGTAAAGCTACCCACTCCAGTGGGAACAGAATCTATTTGGCTTAGCAAGATATAATTAGATTATTTTATTAGTTGTAAAACTTTTGCTAATGGCTTGTGCATTTTGTTTTTTGTTTTTGGTATTAGGGATTGAGCCCAGGGGCATTTTACCTCCAAGCTACACCCCAGTCCTATTTTTTTTTTTTTTTTTTTTTTTGGTGGTACTGGGGATTGAACCCAGGGATATTCTGCCTCTGAGCTACACCCAAGCCCTATTTTTTATTCTTTATTTTGAAACAGGGTCTCACTAAGTTGCGGAGAGCCTCACTAAGTAGCTGAGGCTGGCCTCAAACCTGTGATCCTCCTGTCTCAGCCTCCCAAGTACTGGGATTACAAGCATGTGCCACCACACCTGGCTTCCTTGGCTTATGCATTTGTTGCCTTGTAGGGAAATAAAGCTTCCATAGAACAAAATTTGTACTCATAAAGAATATTTATCACAAGTTGGAGGCCAGCCTGGGCAATGTAATGAGACTCTATCCCCAAATAAAAAACAAATGCTGAATCTCAGAGCATATCCAGCTTGACATGATGGTTTTTTTTTTTAACCTTTGATCTAATCATAAATATTATAATCACACCTAATATGTGCCATGATATCTAATCTTCTATCTATCTACCTACCTATCTAATCTATTATTATCACACCTGCATATAACTCTGCATGTGCTTGCCTACTAGGAAAATGGAGGGTGGGTGGAAGGTAACAGATACCTGCTCATGTTGGGGGATAAGTTGGTAGGTTTGGGAGGTATATGAAAAATAATAAGGGAATTTGTGAACAGGATCTGTCATAAGTGAATATTGAGTTTTATTCTTTTTTTTTTTTTTTTTGGAGCTGGTTAGAACTGAGTATAGCCAATGTTGTTTATAATGTGAGAAATTCCAGGAGATGGGATGTCATGGAGTGATTGGACTGCATATTGTCCTCAAACCCACTAGAGGAGGTAGTTAGAATCATGTAGGTAGAAGTTAAGGCTCCTGGTCAAGACCTGTAGGGAGAGTGAAAGTTGTGTGTGCCCTTGTAGCAGGCCCAAGAGGTTGACTGAACACAGCCCTTTCCCTTTTTACCTGTTATTAAGATCTGATTTTGTTCAGCTATCAGATGCTGTTCCTTAATGTTGGGAAGGGTGATCTAGTACCAGGAGATGATTCATGCCTGGTTCCCGCCAATCATGGCAATCCATTTATATTTGCTAATGATTGGTCTGGCTACCCAAGTGACCAGAAGTCTTATGGGGATCTTATGAAATCTTTTCTCTCTAGGAAGGAGAGAGGTGGAGGAGACAAGGCCTGCCTGACTTTTCCCAAGATGTTTGGTACTGTGGAAGCTATTATGTGACATTGAGGGAACATCTCTGCATGTTGAGGCGATAGAGTTGAAAGATGGAAAAACTCTGTATCCTTGTGAATCACTGAGATGCTGAATCAGACTTGGGACTTCACAGTTCTGTTTTCTCTTACTGAGAGACTACTGGGGTTTAAACCATGTTTGATGGGCTAGCACAAAGCATTTTCATTAATAAGGAACAAGTTTGGGGGGGACTATGGAAGATCTGGATGTTAGGAGTAAGAAAAGCAGAAGAGCTGGGCAGAACTGGAACTCGGGAGAGGCTTCAGACACCCTGATCAGCACAAATGAAGGGACGGACCTCACCCATCTGGAGGACTAGCAGTATCCCCAGCTGCTAGAAGGTGGACAAGGGCAGGAGTGAGACAGCAGAGGCCACTTTGGTGAGGTGCTGGGGACAGGTGCAGCCATGGGAGACGAACCCTGCAATTCTCTCTGTGGAAGACACAGCAGTTAGTGCCAACCTGACATTTTAGTCCCGATGGCCTAATGGTGGTGGAGGAAACAGAGGCTTTGGAGCCAAACAGACCCAGGCCCTGACACTCATTTGTGCAGAGCTTCAGTTTCCTTAGCTATAAAATGAGGAAATTTGTGTCTGTCCCATTGGTTGATAGAAGAATTAAAATACATTAAGTTGCCGGACGTGGTGGTGCACACCTGTAATCCCAGTACTTGGGAGGCTGAGACAGGATGATTGCAGGTTTGAGGCTTATTTAATAAACTTAGTGAAACCCTCAGCAACTTAACAGGACTCTGTTTCAAAATAAAAAATAAAATAGGGCTGGGGGTCAAGCTCAGAAACAGAATACCCCTGCATTCCATCCCTAGTACCAAAAAAAAAAAAAAAAAATAACATTAAGTCCTATCTATATTCCCTAGGATATAGTGGGATTTTAATAAATGACAATTACTACTAAGTAGTGCAGACCTGTGGAGAAAGTGAAAATACTTCATGATCTACTGTTAGATACAGGATCAGTAGATGTTGGGTAAATCAGATCAGTTTGAGACTTGCTCTGGCAGTCAGGTGTTGACTTACCCTGATTGGTCTTCTGAGAGAGAAGCCCCTGGGAATGAAGTTTGTGGCAACTATTTCTTCTCTACCCCTAGAGGCATATTTGGCGCAATTGACATTTTTCCGGGTGGGGGCCAGTCATGTTTGTTGTGGTGTTGTTTTCCCACTGAGCAGGGAGGAAGATGAAGACAGAAGACATGCAGAGCCAACAGAAATGGCAGCGACAGGTGGGGTTCCTAAGGTCCCCAAGGGACAGGGTGAAGTGCTCTGCATGGGGTCTCAGACTCCAGAAAAGAGGCAGCGAGAGAATCATAGAATGCCCTCTGCCTGTCCATCCCATTGTCGACACCTTGGGTTATTGAAGTACCAGGAATACAAATGTAATAACCAGAATCAGAGGCTTCCTGCTCACGGATGTGAGGTGGGAGATGGACCAAAATAACCACATGGCACTCTTAGTGGACTCCAAGAATTCACCCTTCCCTCCTGGAGTCTCCTCCTACATGTCCACTCCGAGTAACTTCTAACCCTGTGATAATTTGCAGAAAGAAGAATACTAAGAGTTGCTGGCGTTTGTAGTAACAGGATGAGAAAGTACGAGACTTCCTGTTATGTGTGTGTGTGACAGCTGGTGATAAGTGGAGGGCCCTGCACAGGAAATCCGCTCAGCTTCTGCAATGTGACCTGCCTTCAACTTGGGCGCTCCTTCAGTCTGGATGTTGATGGTGGGACAAAGGGGCTCCTGGACCATGGGTGACGTGGTAGAGAAGAGTTTGGAAGGACCCCTGGCACCCTCTACAGAAGAGCCCTCCCAGAAAAGTGGAGACTTGGTAGAAATCTTAAATGGGGAGAAAATCAAATTCAATGATACGGGACTCTCCTTGATTCTTCAGAATGGCCTGGAGACCTTGCGAGTGGAAAACGCTCTGACAGATGTCATCCTGTGTGTGGACATTCAGGAATTCTCCTGCCACCGCGTGGTGCTTGCTGCGGCCAGCAACTATTTCAGGTCAGCCCGCCCTAGAGTCAGAGTCAAACTGGGTGCAAATCGCAAGGACAAGCTGTGATGATGTGAGAGCCCAATAGAACCGGTTTGTCGCTGCGTTTATGGTTTGAGTACCTCTTCTAAGGGTTCTGTGTCTACTTAAAGTACAAGAAAGGGAGCTATCAAACTTTAGACTTTAGGATTTAGGTCACGTTACAAGACAGGTTGGCATTATTTGAAAGCAGTGTTTCTATATACTGGTAAACCTGTGTGTATGTACATCCTTGTTCCAAAGGATGGAAAATTACTTAAGTCATGGGGACTTTTTTTTGCCCTTTCCTCAATCTAACTAATGTGTTAAAAACAAGTGTTGTCTTTGTTTATCAATAGAGGTAGACAGAAAAAAAGGATGTGGCCTCTCTTTGGAGTTATCAAATGACTTGCTGAAAATGAGAGGCTTCTGTTTGTGGAGAGGTGGGTAGGAAGGGAAAGCGGTTGCAAAGGAGCTTTAGATGCACAAGGCCCCTGGTTGCAACAAATTCCCAGTGGAAAGACCTGGAGACTGGGGTTCCTTCCCACTGGGCTCCTTCTTGCCCTTGAGACTATAGGCAAGTCTTTTAATGCTCTGAATTTGTCACCTGTAAGATGGGGACGATAGTGATCACCTCTGAAGATGTGATAATTAAACACGAGGGTGAAAGGGTCTTATAGAGTGTCCAGAATCTCATAGATGAAATGCTTTACCAGATTCTGCTTCCTTCAGTTAAGAACCACTGAGTGTTTACCATGAGCAAATCCCTGGGGTAGAAATGTGGGAGAAGCAGGAACTGAGTGAACATGGCTGGGCCGAGCGCCGTCTGAATCAGTGTGGACATGGGGTGGGGGTAACCAGTCCAGAAGGACCATGTGGATGAAGAAAGTATTCTGGAGCCAGGCGTGGTGGCACAGGCTTGTAATCCCAGCATTTGGGAGCTGAGACCGGAGGATCCGGCCAGCCTCAGCTACCTAGTGAGGCACTCTGCAACTTAGTGAGACCCTGTTTCAAAATAAAGAATAAAATATAGGGCTGGGGGTATAGCTTGGAGGTAGAATGCCCCTGAGTTCAATCCCCAGTACTGAAAAAAAAAAGTATTCTGGGAATTTGAGAAAGAAATACCCTTATAATTTTTCTGAGCAAGACTTCTTAACTCTCAGTTCTGGCTGAGAAAATTAAGCAAATATCATCTAAGGTGTTTCATGTTTTTACTTTGTTGGGGTGCTCTTTGTTGAAAGAAAGGGCTAGCTGGATGTTGTGGGGCCAAGTAGCTCCTGTATGTTGACAAGGTAAGGAGGTGTCTGAGTTCGAGGGAAGCCATGTCTGCCATGTGCCAGACACACAGTTACCTGACTTTATTTTTGTAACAGTGAGATGAAGGTGGCCAGTGTGCCCTTTTACATGAAACCCAGCATTTCATATCTAGTTGTTGCTGGAGCAGAGTGTCTGTACATTCTAGAAATCCTTATTTTACTGCAATGTAAATAGCCACTGAGTAAGAGCTTCATTCCCTGGGAAATATATAAGGGTAAAGTGTAGGAATAGCCATAAAAATGGGTGGACATGGATAAGCACATGACTTGCTCCACTTGTCAAAGAAGAAACACTTTTCTCTAAGTTATTTACAATAGTTTATTTAATCAGTCTCCTACTAAGAGAAATTTGGATTGTTCAGAATCTCTTGCTACTACAGACAATGTTGCAATGAATAATCTTCTGCATAAGTCATTTCATATGAGGCAGGAGTGTCTGGAGATGCATTTCTGGAAGAGGGTTTACTGAGACAAATGCATTTGCAGAGCTGGGCATGGTGGCGCACGCCTGTAATCCCAATACTTGGGAGGGTGAGACAGGAATATGGAAGCTTTTAAGCTAGCCTCAGTGACTTAGTGAGACTCAGCAATTTAGTGAGACTCTGTTTCAAAATTAAAAAATGAAAAAAGGCTAGGGGTGCAGTTCAGCAGTAGAATGCCCCTGGGTTTAATCCCCAGTACAATTCTCCCCCTAAAACAACAACAACAATAAAAACACCCCAAAACAAATGCATATGTAAATATGCAATCTTCTCCTTCAGAGGAGTTGAATCATTTTGCATTTTCTGTGGCCCTCCAAAAAGAAGAGAGTAGCACCAAATCATTGAACTTTTTTTTTTACGGTACTGGGGATTGAACCCAGGGGAATTCTACCTGTGAGGTCACTAAGTTGCAGAGGGCCTCACTAAGTAGTTGAAGCTGACCTCGAACTCAGATCCTCCTGTCTCAGCCTCCCAAGTACTGACCATTGAACACTTAAATTACATATTGACAAATTATAGCTGTCCATATTTATGGGGTGCAAGGATGTTATGATTTTTTAATATAATGAGGAATGAGTAAATCAAGCCAACCAATCCATCCATCAACTCAAACATTTGACATTTTTTGCAATGAGAATATTTAAGATCCACCTTCCCGCTGACATTGAAATGAACAGTACCCACCTGTTAGCTATGTTCACCATACTGTGCAACATACTCGAAAAATCAAACAACAGCAACAAAAAGCCAAAGGTATTCCTCCTATCTAACTGAGGCTTTAGGCCTTTTGATTATCATTACCAGCGCCATCCTCTAGTAACCAGTTTACTCTCTGCGTTTATTAGTTCATTTGCTTTAGATTCTATATGTAAGTGAGATCACGTGGTGTTCGTCTTTCCATTAAACCCCTGAATTTTTGCCAGTCTGATAGGTGAGAAAGAATATCTCAATTTAGCTTTAATTTAGATCTCTTATTTTAATAAGGTCAAACATCTTTTCATATGTTTTAGTCAACTGAAGTTCTTTTTTGTGAACTGTCTATTCCTTATCCTTTCAAATTTTCACATACCTGTTTTAAAATTGAAATTTATTTTTATCCCAGTAAGACATATCAAAAGTCAAATACTATGAAAACCAGCTGGACGTGGTGGTGCACGCTTATAAACTCAGTACTTGGGAGACTGAGACAGGAGGACCGCAGGTTCAAAGTCAGCCTCGGCAATGTAGTGAAGCTCTCAGAAACCTAGTGAGACCCTGTTCCCAAATAAAGAAATTTAAAAATAAATCAGGCTGGGGCCTAGCTTGGAGGTAGAATGCCTCTAGGTTGAATCCCCAGTACCAAAAACAAAAATAATATGAACCAAAAGTGCCTCTTCAGCAGCTCCCCCCTTCAGTCTTGTTCACCAGCAGTCACTATTTTCAACTTCTAGCTGGTTCTTGTAGTAGTACCTCTATATGTTCATAAAACATGCTTATATTGCTTTTTTTTTTTTTTTTTTTGCGGTACTGGGGATGGAACTCAGGGGCATTCTACCTCCGAGCTACACCCCCAGCCCTATTTTTTATTCTTTATTTTGAAACCGAGTCTCACTAAGTTGCGGAGTGCCTCACTAGGTAGCTGAGGCTGACCACGAACCCAGATCCTCTGGTCTCAGCCTCCCGAATGCTGGGATTACAAGCGTGCACCACCACGCCCGGCTATATTGCTCTATCTTGACTTCTCAATATTATATATCATTTACTTATTTAGGATCTTGCAATTATATCCAACTTCCTTACTATACTCTTCCCTATTGCCTCGAAACTTGTTAAGATTTTTTTGCTGACTCTGTATTAAGAGTTGACATGATTATGTTTGTGTTGAGCCAAATAATACAATATATTTCCTTCCTTGTAAAATTTTTTCTTTCCTGAAGTTAACAGCACACTCCTGAGCTAGAAATGTAGCTCAGTGGTACAGTGTTTGCCCAACCTGTTCAAAGTCCTGAATTCAGTCCCTAGCTTTGCAAAAAGAAAAAAAAAAAATCACTCCTTTTCCCATTTGCTTAGTTTTTGGAATATCTTTTGCTCAGTTTCTAACCGTGATCTTTCATGTAGGCTGACACATCAAGAATCTACCAGTTCTAGACAGGTGTGGCGGCACATACCTATAATCCTAGTATTTGGGAGGCTGAGACAGGAGGATCACAGGTTCAAGGCCAGCCTTAGCATTGTAGCAAGATCCTCAACAACTTAGTGAGACCCTGTTTTGAAATAAAAAATAGAAAGAGGTGTACTCACAGGTAGGATGCCCGTGGGTTCAATCTTCAGTGCCAAAAAAAAAAAAGAAAAACAAACAAAGAATCTACAAGTTCCATTTCCCTCCATATTTTCACATGTGTCATCTTACACATGTTTAATGAACTTGCAGTCAGCCATGCCCAGCTGCTTTCCCACTCTTCTAGAACCTCTGACTCCTTTATTTCATGGAGTCTCTCTCTCTCTTCATTCTCTAATTTCCTCTCCCTTAGTTTCCTCTCTTATTTTGATAGAGTATATCCTCCATAGCTTCCTAAGAAAGGGACATGGAAGGCAAATTTTATGTGTTTGAAAATATCTTTATTTACTTGGTGTAGAGGTTAATAATGGTCCCTACACATGCGTATGTGTTAATCACTGTAACCCATGAGTATGCTACTTTGCATGGTAAAAGACACTTTGCAGAGGTGATGAAGTTCAGGATACTGAGATGAGAAGGCTGTCCTGGATTGTCTGGCTGGGCCAAATGTAATCACTAGTCCTTATGAGAGGGAAGAGGGAGGATCAGAGTGAGAGAGGAGAAAGACCACAGGGGCAGAGATGGAGTGATTGGCTCTGAAGATGGAGGAAGGGCCCATGAGTCAAAGAATATAGAAACAGAAAAAGACAAGGAAATGATTCTCCCCTTGAGACTCCACAGGCAGGGTGGCTTTGCTGACCCCTGGGTTTTGGTATAGTGAAACTGATTTTGCACTTCTGACTTTTAACACTGCAAGATAATACATTGTTGTTATTTTTTTTTATTTTTATTTTTTGCAGTACTGGGGATTGAACCCAGGGGCATTCTACCTCCGAGCTACACCCCCAGTCCTATTTTTTATTCTTTATTTTGAAACAGGGTCTCACTAAGTTGTGGAGGGCCTCACTAAGTAGCTGAGGCTGGCCATAAACCGGATCCTCCTGTCTCAGCCTCCCAAGTACTGGAATGACAAGTGTGTGCCACCATACCCCACCCATTTTTGTTATTTTAAAAAACATAAGGTTAGGCCTGGGGATGTAGCTCAATGGTAGAGCATTTGCCTTGCCTAGCATCTGTGAGGCCCTGGGTTCAAACCTCAGTACCTCCCCACCCGCCACCTGCACACAAAGCCACAACACTTGTGGCAATTCGTTATAGTAGCAATATGAAACATATAGACTAGGTGAAGAATTCTTGAAAATAATTGCCCATTAGGATTTTGAAAGTATTTCTCCACTGTCCCTTGATTCTTATGTTGCTATTAAGAAGTCTGATGCCCCTTTGATTTCAGATCTTTTGTGGTCAATTTTTTCTCTGTAGAAAGTTTTAGGATTTTTTTTTTTTTTTTTTTTTTTTTTTTTTTTTTTTTTTTTTTTTTTTTTTTTTTTTTTTTTTTTTTTTTTTTTTTTTTTTTTTGCGGTACTGAGGATTGAACTCAGGGGCATTCTACCTCCGAGCTATACCCCCAGCCCTATTTTTTATTCTTTATTTTGAAACCGAGTCTCACTAAGTTGCGGAGTGCCTCACTAGGTAGCTGAGGCTGGCCTTGAACCCGGATCCTCCTGTCTCAGCCTCCCGAATGCTGGGATTACAAGCGTGCGCCACCACGCCCGGCAAGTTTTAGGATTTTTAAAAACATTTTTTTGTTGTTGTTGTTCCATGATGATGAATCGTGTGTGTTTCACTCCAATCATTATGATATGCTTTCAATGGACCCTTTTAATATGGAGATTCACATCCTTTAGTTCTAAGAAATTTTCTCATATTATTTCTCTGATAATTACTCTTTTCTTTGTTCTTCTGTCTGGATTATCTAGTGAGTGGATATGGACTTCTAGAACAGTCCTCTAGCTTTCTTACCTTTTCTCTCCAAAAAGATAAGATGTTGTTCATCATCTTATCTTTTTGTTTTAGTTTTTGGATGATTTTTCCTAATTTTATTCTTGAACTTGCTGGGATTGCAGTTTTAGTTTCCAAGAGCCCTTTCTTATTTTATGACCATTACTTTTAATGACATTCTGCTTTTATTTCATGTAGATTATATTTTCCCTAATCTCTTTGAGAATGTGTGTGTGTGTGTGTGTGTGTGTGTGTGTGTGGTACTCGGGATTGAACCTAGGGGCATTCTACCCCAAGCTACACCCCTAGTCCTATTTTTATTTTTTAATTTTTTAGGTTCCAATTTCTTTTTTTTAATTTTTATTTTTAAGTACTTTTATTGGTGCATTATAGTATTTTTAAATACTTTTATTGGTGCATATATATTTCTATTTTTAAATACTTTTATTGGTGCATTGGTACATCATAATGTAGTTCACAGTGATGATGATAGACGTGCATGTAGCGCTTGGTGGGCTTTCCTCTGGCTCCTCCCTACTCTCCCCCTTCCCCACACGGGGTATTGAGATTGGCATTGGTGTTCCCACATATGTACTACAGTCGATGGAAGTGATTCCTTCACTGATTCTTCTTCTCTCCACCCCCATCTTCCCCTTAGGTCACCTCCCTGGCTCTACTAGAGTTCTCCTCCATTATCTAAAGTCCCTCTGGTATCCTGATTTCTCCCTAGCTTCTGCATATGAGAGAAAACATATGATCCTTCATTTTCTGTGACTGGCTAGTCTCACTTAACATAACATTTTCCAGGTCTATCCATTTTTCTGCAAATAACATCATTTTGTTCTTCTTTATTGCTGAGTAGAATTCCCATAATTTTGTAATCCATTCATCTGTTGATGGACACCTAGGTTGGTTTCATAATTTGACTATTGTGAACTGTGCTGCTATAAATATAGATATGCATATATTACTATAATAATCTGATTCCAGTCCCTTTGAAAAGATACTCAGGAGTGGTATAACTGTATATTTTTAAATTTTGAAGCAAGATCTTGCTAAATTGCTGAGGATCTTGCTAAGTTACCAAGGCTGGCCTGGAACTTGAATTCTCCTGTCTCAGCCTCCCAAGTACTAGGATTTTAGGTGTGTGCCACTGCGTCCAGCTGAGGTTTATATTTTTAAACAACCTTTTCTTCTGTTCCTTGTGATATTTCTTTTTGCTCTACATTTCTTTTTCTCTTTGTTTTAGTTACTTTTACTTAAGAGGCTATACTCAAATATCTGGTGGTCATTAGAGACCTACTCATACCAAGAGTAAAGCAATAAAAGCCAATGGTTGGTGGGCTGGAGTGTGGGGAGACTTTGCTCTGGAGTCATTGGGTATTGAACTTACCTTTTTTTGGGAATTTCCAGATGTCAGTATTTAAAAGAGTCTTTCCCTTGTGCCATTTTTTTTTAAAATAAAGATTTTCTGTATTTCTGCTTGGGAGGATATAAGTCTAGTTGTTTGTTTCCTGGGAAAGCAAGAAGCTAGGGTATGCCACTCTTTAGTTTTTAAATTTATATTTAATTTTCCTGTTACTGGTTCCCTTCATTGTGCCTGTAGGCACAGGCTGGGCCTGGTGAGTGAGCTGGCTGAATTTCTCCAGAACTAATTTTGTGTCAATGGGTTGTTGCTTTGACAGGCAGGATGGGGATGAGGACCTGAGTGTGGCAAGAAGTACCTGTTTCTTTTATACAGATCCTCAACCAATGCCTCTGGGTTTGGTTTCATGCTGCCTTTCCCTGACTTATCTTCATCTGCTAAGATGCTCATGGTATATGGTCTTCTGTGACTCAGAGCTGATGTGATAGAACTACCCTTCTCTTCTTCCCCAGGGCTGATATTTTGGTGTCAAACACTTCATTTTAGCACTTTATATGCATTATTTATCTTGTTTAATTTTCATAATACTTCAAAGTGTTGTATTATTCTCACTTTATAGAAGCAGAAGTTGAGATTCTTGTGTGTGTGTGTGTGTGTGTGTGTGTGTGTGTGTGTGTGTGTGTGTGTGTGTTACTGGGGATTGAGCCCAGGGACATTCTACTTCTGAGCTATAACCCCCAGCCCTATTTTGAAACAGGTTCTCACTAAGTTTCAGAGGGCCTAACTAAGTAGCTGAGGCAGGCCACGAGCCTGCAATCTTCCTGTCTCAGCCTTCCAAGTACTGGAATTACAAGGCATATGCCACCATGCTTGGCTCCAAAAGTTGAGATTCTGAGAGGTTAAATAATTTGCCCAAGGTCATAAAACTAGCAGGAAGCAGAGTATTGCCTTAGTTCCTAATTTCTTTTTGCATGTGATAACTCCTAATTTTTTCAAAGATCTGTTCCCCCTAAAGAACCAGGCAAAATGCAAAGGAAGTCTACGGCAATACTGCTTATTACCCTGTGATCAATCAGATTTTTGTTAGCTAGAGAGGTAATGAAATCAATGCCTTGTGTTACTTTTTATATGAGGAGAAAACCTGTTTGGCCAGCTATCCCATTGTCTCTGCCACACACTATCCCTAAACCCCAACCACACACATAGAAAAGCAGTTTCAAGAATTTATTTGTAGTGTATGAGGACTGATGGAAGTAGAAAAGTGTTAACGAAACGGGCTATATTAGTAACTCAGACAATGTATTTCCCTTTGGGGACCTATTTAAAAGTCCTGGGAGGAATGAGGAAGTTGGAAGAAAAACGTTTAGTTGAGACTGAGAAAATATAAAACCTTAAAATAAAACTTTAAAAGTAGCTTATGAAGCCGAGTGTGGTGGCTCATGCTTGTAATCCCAGGACTTGGGAGGCTGAAACAGGAGGATTGCAGGTTCAAGGACAGCCTCAGCAACTTAGTGAGACCCTATTTCAAAATAAAAAATAAAATAGGGCTAGAGGTGTAGCTCGAAGGTAGAATGCCCCTGGGTTCCGTCCCCAGTACCAAGAAAAAAAAAAGTAGTTTATAACATACATTTAAAATGCCAAACAGCCGGGCGTGGTGGCGCACGCTTGTAATCCCAGCATTCGGGAGGCTGAGACCGGAGGATCCGGGTTCGCGGCCAGCCTCAGCTACCTAGTGAGGCACTCTGCAACTTAGTGAGACTCGGTTTCAAAATAAAGAATAAAAAATAGGGCTGGGGGTATAGCTCGGAGGTAGAATGCCCCTGAGTTCAATCCCCAGT